>CAUYQV010119598.1:0-29612 GCA_963574575.1 Galagoides demidoff | reverse complement strand
GCAGCCCAATTCATAATTGCTAAGTCATGGAAGAAGCCCAAAGTGCCCATCAACCCATGAATGGATTAATAAATTGTGGTATATGTACACCATGGAATATTATGCAGCCTTAAAGAAAGATGGAGACTTTACCTCTTTCATGTTTATATGAATGGAGCTGGAACATACTCTTCTTAGCAAAGAATCTCAAGGATAGAAGAAAAAGTATCCAATGTACTCAGCCCTACTATGAAACCAATTAGCAAAGTATCTCAAGGATGGAAGAAAAAGTATCCAATGTACTCAGCCCTACTATGAAACCAATTTATAGCTTTCATATGAAAGTTATAAACCAAGTATATACCAAGAATATAGGGAAAGGGGAGTGCGAGGGGGGAGAATGGGTGGAGGGAGAGTAATCGGTGGGACTAGACCTATGCATCCTACCAGGGTACATGTGAAATTTACTAGGTGTAGAATATAAATGTCTTAACACAATAACTAAGATAATGCCATGAAGGCTATGTTAACCAGTTTGATGAAAACATTTCAAATTGTATATAAAACCAGCACATTGTACCCCATGATTGCATTAATGTACACAGCTATGATTTAATAAAAAATAAATAATTATAATAGTGATTTGCTTCCTACAGGAGGCATTTTTTTCCTGAAATGAGCCTGGGGGGAGGCTTTGGGGGACAAAGTTTCCCAGATTTGAAGGGACTTCCTTGCCTGCTACTGACTGTTAGCACAGAAAGGAAAGATAATCCTCAGTTAACCAAATAGAAATAATGCACAGAACAATACAAACGTAGACACATAGGGGTAGAAGGATTGTAAGTGGTTAAAGAGTGAGCAAGGAGGGGTCCAGGCTGAATTCCTTGGGAAGTCTATTGACAGGGAGAAAAGACTTAATCAAGAACTGAAATGAAGATAAGAGGTTTATTACATCAGTGTAAGGGAGACATACGTTCTTCTTTGTAAAGTATCACAAGAATGGAAAAGCAAGTATCCAATGTACTCAGTACTAATATGAAGTCAGTAGACAAACTAATACACACCCGCACAACAGATAAACTCAATTCAGTTCAAGTTGGGGAGATGGGGAGGAGTAATGGGGAGGAGGGCTGAGGATTAGGGTGCTCCCACCTAATGGGTACCATGCAAGGGTATATGGCACACTTCCTGGGTGCAGGACACAACTACAACAGGGACTTTACCTAACAAATGCAAACACTGTTACCTAATCATTCGTACCCTCATATTAATCTGAAATTTAAAAATTAAATAAATGATTTAAGAAAAACAATGTAAGGGAGATACGAGTATATTGGTGGGCAGAGGGGAAAATCATCTATTAGAAAAGACCACAGTTGCAAGAACTGCAAATAATTGATTTAGGAGAAGTGGAAGGGGATGAGATTAAAGGCATAGTGGGAACATGACTTCTTGGCTTATTCTAACATTAGCTATCTATTTGACTCTAAACTTAAGACAAGAAGCACATCAAGTTTTTGCTCACCTTTGTGTCTGGTACTTGGCACATACTAGGCACTCTGTAATGTTTGCTGGAGAAATAAATGAATGCATGAATAAGGAGACCGCCCAATGTACTTATGTACTAAGCAAAAGTTATGTTCAAATTAAAAAAAAAAAAAAAAAGAAAACAGAGGTAAGAGGAGGTTGCTGTATAACTCAGCGTCTTGCTTTGGCCTCTTTGGCCAATGTACTGGAAGACATCCAAGAAACCAAGACAAATTGTCAATGGTCACTGCTATATAAAGAAACTGACAGTCCTGGTGACTTCAGTGCTAATGTTAATTAGAACTGTACACAACAGAATAAAATTATTTATCATGCTGAGTTGTGAATGCCAAATAAAATTTATCATATAAATCTTTATATGACTAGCACAGTAGCTGGTGCCCTTGACGGAAATTTAACAAGAAAAGATAGTGAAAGTATAAATATATACACAGGTGATACTCAAAATATTTAACACCTGATGTGACTCAAAAGCTGACCAACAGACCTCAGTGACCAGTGTAGCTGCAACAATCAGGACTGCATATGGTTGTCACTGATACTGATGCTCAAAGACCAACAGTGCTGAGTTTTGTTTTGTTTTGTCTTTGCTTTTTTTTTTTTTTTTTGAGACAGAGTCACTTTGTTGCCCTGGCCACAGGGCATGGCATCACAGCTCACAGCCACCTCAAACTCCTGGGCTCAAGCGATTCTCTTGTCTCAGTTTCCCAAGTAGCTGGGACTACAGGCCCCCGCCACAACACCTGGCTATTTTTAGAGATGGGGTCTTGCTCTTGCTCAGGCTGGTCTCAAATTCATGAGCTTAAGCAATCTACCGGCCTCAGCCTCCAACAGTGTGAGGATTACAGGCGTGAACCACTGCACCCAGCCCAATCCTAAGTTTTTAAAAGGCTCTTTTGCTAGGTGGAAGAAAAAGCATGCAAAGCAATGTTGCATGCTACCAGACCAATGTATTCCCCAGGGACTCTTAGCCTAATGCTTCTCCATCTAGTAGAGCTGGGCCTTATTCACTGTTCCTTCAGCTTTTCCTCCAGACTTCAGGACTCCCTTTATAGACATGTGTCTTGATCTCTGTCATCTTTGACTCATCTAGCTCGTAAGCCAAAAGCACCTAGATGAGACCTCCCCTTCATTAAGCCATATGCCAACTACCTTCACCAGCCTACCCCTATCCCCACCCTCAATGTACCTAATAGGCCAGTACTTGACAAGACTTAGCTCAGGAAAGACTGAGAAAAAATTCTGTTTTTCTCTGAAAGCAATGGAAACATAGAGAACCAATGATAGAAAACTAAGCTTCAAGAAGTTGCCAACTGCTAATGAAACCAGGAGAGGGGATTATAATCCCTTGAACGCTGAGGGGTTTGTGGGAAGATTTGTACAGTGCTTCCAGACCAGGCCTTGAAAGATGGTTAGGATTCAGAAAGGAAGAAAAGAAGTAGGGGTCATTCCTAGAAGAGAGACCAATGTAACCAAAGACAGAGCGTTGAAAATTCCGTTTTCACAATTAACAAGAGAGTACATAGTTGTTCCAGGTAGAGTGACATGTTTGTGTAAAGAAAATACACAGCATTTTGGAGAATTTTGAATGCCAGTCTTAGAACTGAGGACATAATCTTTGTCCTAACTCCCTTCTCTACTGTTACCTACTAGATCTGGGAACTGACACAGGAAGAGAGGTAAGGAAAGATTGGCACATGGATTTGCAAAGTATAGGGTGGAGGAAGATTAAGAGACAGCAAAGTATGGCGTGGCTAGGATCAAGATAAAAGAATCAGAGAGGAAGAACAAGTTATATGGTAACCAGACTGACCTAGAGGTGCTGGGGAGGATCAGGCTTTGAAAAAGAAGAGGGAAGCAATACCTGCAATAACTCCCTGGGCCCAAAATGAAGCACAAGAGCTTTACGGGGACAGGGAGGGTTCCATTAAGAGCATGGAAACATTTTGAACAATATGTAGGTGATGAAGGGTCACTGTGAAGGTTGTTGACCTGAGGCCAACAAAATGGGATTTGGGAAAAATGAATTAAGTAGCACTGTAGGACTAGAGTTAGAAATGATAACACATCAAGGCATGATTTGAAAGTAATGAAATTCTTTTGAAAACACTCAGTTAGATGTTTCTTTGCCCACCATAGTACCTAAAAAGCTGTGCTTACTCAATAAATGTCAGCTATGAAATAAGTCCCTCCTACAAAATTATGTCTTTGGTCCTTAGATTATGAATATCTCCTATAATAAAGGAATACATTAATATCATGGTTTATAGGCTCGGCACCTGTGGCTCAAGTGGCTAAGGCGCCAGCCACATACACCTAAGGTGGCAGGTTAGAATCCAACCCAGGCCAGCCAAAAACAACAATGACGGCTGCAACCAAAAAATAGCTGGGCATTGTGGTGGGCGCCTGCGGTCCCAGCTACTTGGGAGGCAGAGGCAGGAGACTCGCTTGAGCCCAGGAGTTGGAGGTTGCTGTGAGCTGTGATGCCATGGCACTCTACCCAGGGGGATAGCTTGAGGCTCTGTCTCAAAAAAAAAAAAATCATGGTTTATATATCAAATTCCTGTGCATTTTGCCAATGCGAATCACTTCCATGCAACTTAATTCATGAGTAAACTAATAGAACGAATTTCTAACCCTTGTAGGTTAAGAATCTAATGCTGGATCAAGTGTTTGGTTGAAAGCAATGGAAACATATTCGTGCTACCGAGACAAAAATAAATTCATGGGAAAGATATAGTGTAGGTCAGAAAAGAAAAAGATTTGTTGGATAATTTGGCTTCAAGAGGCTAAAACCAACGAAGCTTCAGGAATCTCCGTAGCAGGGACTTACAATGATCTGTCTGTCTTTCCTTCCTTCTTTCTTTCTTTCTTTCTTTCTCTCTAGACAGAGTCTCACCTTATTGTCCTTGGTAGAGTGCTGTGGCATCTCAGCTCATAGCAACCTCCAACTCCTGGGCTTAGGCGATTCTCTTGCCTCAGCCTCCCGATTAGTTGGGACTATAGGCACCAGCCACAACACCCAGTCATTTTTTGTTGCAATTTGGCCAGGGCTGGGTTTGAACCTGCCACCCTCAGTATGTGGGGCTGGAGCCCTACCCACTGAGCCACAGGAGCCACCACAATGCTCTTTATATGTCACTGATTTGAGATAATGTAGATTTATCACCTTCTGTGTCTGTGTTTCTCAACTGAAAATTTAAATTACTTGGGGGAAAAGTTATTGGCCAAAGATCAAACATCAACCTCTATGTTGAGGGTAGATGGCAGAGTGTTACTGACAAACACATCAAAACCACATAGTGTGGCTTGGTGCCTGTGGCTCAAATGGCTAAGGCACCAGCCACGTACACCTGAGCTGGCGGGTTCGAATCCAGCCTGGGCCCACCAAACAAGAAATGATGGCTGCAACCAAAAAAAGCTGGGCATTGTGGCGAGTGCCTGTGGTCCCAGCTACTTGGGAGGCTGAGGAAGGAGACTCGCTTGAGCCCAGGAGTTGGAGGTTACTGTGAGCTGTAATGCCACAGCACTCTACCCAGGGGGGACAGCTTGAGGCTCTGTCTCAAAAGAAAAAAAAAAACACATAGTGGATATCTGGGGCAGCCCCCAAGGAAGGAATTCTAGGCAGACAAAAATAGTTGATGTCTACTCTGGGCATTTCTCTTTTTTTTTTTTGAGACAGAGTCTTACTTTGTTGCCCTCAGTAGAGTGCTGTGGCATTACAGCTCACAGCAATCTCAAACTCTTGGGCTCAAGTGATTCTCTTGCCTCAGCCTCCTGAGTAGCTGGGACTACAGGTACCCGCTACAATGCCTGGCTGTTTTTAGAGATGATATCTAGCTCTGGCTCAGCAGGCTGGTCTCCAACTCGTGAGCTTAGGCAATCCACCTACCTTGACCTCCCAGAATGCTAGGATTACAGGCATGAGCCACTGCACCTGGCCTTTCCATTTAGATGTTTACCCTCAAAAGAGTATGGATAGATGATCAGACAAGATGCTTCTTAAGGACTCTTCTACCCCTGAGAAGTCTACCCACTGGAATTGACATTCTAGAGACTGATTCTCACAGGTAAAGACAAATTTATGGACTGTGAAGCTTATCTATAATGGTCTAATTGCTCTCATTATCTTTTCAAAATGTCTACATGATCTGGTAGATTTAAATCTTTCTAATCATAGTATAAAATAATATAGAATTTAGAAAACACACAGAAAGTACACAAATCATAAGTGAATTTTCACAAAGTGAATAATATGTGTAATTAGAATCCAGACTAAGAAATAGGATACAACCAGAAACCCAGAAGATCACCCTTATGCCTTCTCCCACTCACTTACTCCCAACAAAGGGAACCACTAAAATAACTTCTGGCTGGGCCTGGTGGCTCACACCTGTAATCCCAGCACTCTGGAAGCCAAGGGCAGATGGATTGCTTGAACTCAGGCATTGGAGACCAACCTGAGCAAGGGCAAGACCCCATCTTGCTGGTGGGCAACCATAGTCCTAGCTACTGAGGAGGCTGAGGCAAGAGGATTGCTCAAGCCCAAGAGTTTGAGGTTGCTGAATAGGTACTATGATGCCACAGCGCTCTACCCAGGGTGACAAAGTGAGACTCTGTCTCAAAAAATAAATAAATAAAGGACAAAAGAATTACCAGAAAGAGGTTAAAATGTCACCTTTATCATAACTGATAGAAGCCAGGTTAGAGGGTATAGCATCAAGTCCTTTTGGAAAGTGGGGTGGTTAATGCAAAACCAGACTTGGGTAGAATTACCCCCTTGCCTGTGAGCAATGCTAGGCCAAGGCAGTCCTTCTCACTTGGGGCCCTATGGTACCTATTCAGCCAACAGCAGCCCTTGTTTTCTCTTGGGGTCAGCAGCTGATTGTTTTCATCCAACACCACTAGATTTTCAAAGTTGTCTCTAGAAAATAGTTCCGTTTAAATAGGAGGAGATTTTACCGATAATTCTTTTGGTAAAATGAACACTCTTTTAAGTGCCTATTCATATAGGAGTATGTTTTAATTAAGATGTAGCAAACGCTTTAAAAACGAAACTCCTACATTTTTATAGTGTCTCCAACATTAAAAAATGTTTTGATGGAAATAAAAATTGATTTCTTGATTGTGTAACAGGCCAGGTCAGGTGTTCCTCATCGGTGGTGGC
The DNA here is from genome assembly GCA_963574575.1 of Galagoides demidoff. Lineage (NCBI taxonomy): Eukaryota > Metazoa > Chordata > Mammalia > Primates > Galagidae > Galagoides > Galagoides demidoff. The sequence goes on along the minus strand of CAUYQV010119598.1, from coordinate 22,918 downwards.
AGCTCTGCTCTTTTCCACACAGGACCTCCAAGGTGACACTGGTCATCTCAGCACACAGAAACATATGAGGGAGGCTCTTAAGGCCAGGCCTGGATGTGCCTTTCATCATCTCCACATGTGTTCAGCTGACTAGAACCCTCATGGCAAGGGAAGCTGAGAAACACAGTCTAGTTGAGTCCAGGAAGAAGAGGACCCTACACATTTTGATGAGCAGTTGTCAATCTCTGCCACTGGTATAAGGTTCACTTAGGCAGGGACATTTTCTGTTCCCCATTGCTTCTTGTGCCTGACTCATAGTAGGCACTCAATAAATGTTTGTTGAATGAATAATGTAGAGGAAAAAGCACAGGCTTCAAAACCAAAAAGAACTAAATCATAATCCAAGCTCTGCCGCTTTCTAATTGTATTAATTTAGGCAAGTTACTTAAATTTCTCAAGCTTTGGTTTCTCATTGCATAATATAATGGAGATAAAAATATGTTTGTGATCTGCTTCCTAGGCCAGAACAGCCAGGTGTGGGAATGAGTGGTGGCTGGAAATAAGCCAACAAAAATAATAACATTTACTATCTCTCTGCTGCTGCCACCTCTCCAATATTTGTCAAACAGGCCTCTTTGATTTCCTCCCTAGTAGCTCTGGGAGTGAGGAAAGGACATATAACATGGAAACAGTGCTTGTCTCGTACGTATGCTGCTGCTTCTTTTAAAAAATGTACTCTTAAAATAGTACAGTTGTCCAAGCAGTTGATGGAATCTGTCATTCCCTATTTTCTGGCTTTGGAACCCTGGGTGAAGTCTTCAGCCACGTGGTCAAGGCCTGGGCTGAGGCTGTAGGTGGCCAGTGCCTTTGTGCTCCAATGTCACTGTGTGCTTTCTGCTCCCAGAGTCCCTCCAGAGTCTCCTCTGCCCAGCAAGGGTACTTCAGGTCATGTCAGCGTGCCTTAATAGCGTTCGAGTGAAATGACTTTGTTTGTTCCTGCACTTTTGCCCAATCTCACCAGGCTAAGGCAGGAATCCCCACAGCAGAGTCAGCACGTAAGGTTAGAGACAGGCAGCTTGTAATATTCATGACCTCGCTCCCACTTTCACCCAAATTTGCCCCATTGTCCTTAGAGCAAGTTCATTCTCAGGATCTTTGTGATTCTTCAAGCAAGTAAACCCCTCCCACCAGGCTTCCAGACATTTATAGACCTGTCAGAACTCTGGGCTGAATCCAGCCAGGTTAGACAGCCACGCTGGGACTCCCTGAGCCCCAGCCCATCCTTTTCTGCTTTTCAGGGTTGATGTTGGTGTTGCATGAACTAAAGTATGTAAAATACCAGAGTAGTTGGTGGTATCAAAAAGGCACACAATAAGTGTTGGTTCTTCTCAAACCCCTTGAGCTACTTCTGGCATCACCAAAATTGATAGAAACCCTCAGCTATTCCCTGTGGGTGGTGCTCCACAACTTGAAGCCCAGGACTGAGAGTTAGAAGGCCTGTCTTCACCACTCTGAACAAGTTACTTAGCCCTCTTAGCTCAGCTTCCGTTTTTGTCAAGAGCCTTCACCAATAATGGTGTTATGTAAGCACAAATAAGATAATATGCAAGAGAGCTGCAATGTGCTTGACCAGTGAAAAGCAGAACAGTTCACCATCCTCATCTTCGTCACTGACAGTAGGAAAGCTTGATAGGGAAAACAATTTGAATGAAAATATAAGAAATTCAATTTTAAATATGCTAGGATGTTGGCATAATATCAAAGAGGAGATTACAGAAAACCAGTCAATGTGGGGGAATGAATTAAAGAGTTAACAAGTCAAGACTATTATATAAGAAAAAGCCTGTTTCCATAAGGGGCCAAGTCTTTCAGGTGATAGATCCAATTTGGTGTATTGGCTTCACTATGGAACTGAGGCTTATAATCACGCGCATGGTGATGAGTATGCACGGGACACCCGGGAAACAGAGCTACTGGTACTTCTGTGCTATGGGGAGTCTGCAGTGACTGCAGTAACAACACACACCCTCATCTAGAGCTTCGTCATCAATGCCTTAGACTCACATGTCCGCAGTGCAAATTACACAGAGACAGCAAAAGCAAACAAGACAAAAATTAGAGGAAAAAAATGGTGTTAAAGTAAATAGGAAGAAAGAAAAACAGCAAGAATAAAGTAAGAAAATGAAAAGAGATGCTGAGTAAGGATATTTGCCCATTGGATGCAACTATAAATAAACCAACGGGGAAAAAAGATTTGTATATACTTCTGAATGGAAATCAATGAACTGGTCTGAATATCCTGTAAAGAGTGAGGCAAAAAGGTGACTTCTAGGGTAAAAAAAAAAAAAAAGTGAGGCAAATGGGGCAGTGCCTGTGGCTCAAAGGGGTGGGGCGCCAGCCTCATATGCCAGACGTGGCGGGTTCAAACCCAGCCCCAGCCAAAAAAATGGAAAAAAAAAAAGAGTGAGGCAAATGGTAGTGATGAAAGAAATCTCATTCACTGAGAAAAAGCAACAGGTAATCATCCTTTGTAAATACATTGTATTCACACATACAATTTATTTATTGTAAATACACATACAATGAAATACATTATTTCATAGGTGTGAAAAGAGAATTTGCTACTTACAGGTATCTCGTGATGGTTCCTCATGTAAAGCAGAGTTTTCTTCATAAAGCAAATGATCACTCCCATTTGTGAAATGGATTAATTAGTTGATTGCACAATTTATCACATTCATAGACCAGTATTTTTATCTACTAGGACTCTAGATCAAAACAAGGATATATGTTTAACCTGAAGTGCAACTAGAGATAACCATATTCTACCTTCTCTCCCAAGTACATCTTCTGTATTAAGCCCCCTGAAGATGCCATGCTGTATCTCCTTCCAAAAGTAACCAAACGATAAATGATTGAAGAAATCTGGGACCATCCAGTGTAAAAAGGTGAGCTAGGCAAGTCAGTTTCCTATCCCGAGTTTATGGACTAAGAAAAAAATACAGCAATGGTGGCTGGAAATCAAAAGGATGCCAAGTTGCCAACCAAAGTTTACGAGACAAGAAAAAATGATAAAGCAGAAAAAGTGGTCAGTAGACAGAGGAAAATGCATGTGCAGAGAGAAACAAAAAAGCCATAAGCCAAAAAGAAGTGCTTCATGTAAGGGAGACAGCCTTCCAATTTTGGTTTGAGTGGGTGGACATACTTCTCATCACATACATTTTTTTTTAAATGGAGCCTCAAGCTATCCCGCTGGATAGAGTGCCATGGCATCACAGCTCATAGCAACCTCCAACTCCTGGGCTCAAGCGAGTCTCTTGCCTCTGCCTCCCAAATAGCTGAGACCACAGGCGCCCTCCACAACGCCCGGCCATTTTTTGGTTGCAGCCATCATTGTTGTTTGGCGGGCCCGGGCTGGGGATTCAAACCCGCCACCTTAGGTGTACGTGGCTGGCGCCTTAGCCGATTGAGCCACAGGCGCCAAGCCTCATCACATACATTTTCCCATAGGTAATAATATCCAATAATAGTTACCTTTCTAGGTTCCAGATTCTGTGTTACCTGCATTATTCTTTCCATTCTCATCACGTCTTTGTAAAGTAGGCAATGTGATGCTTGCTGAGAAATTCAAGGCTAACAGAGGCAATAATTAGCTCAAAGTCAGAAGCTACTAGTGAGTGGGAGAGTATGGACTCCAGGCAAGTTTGCCTGACTCCAAGATCTATGCTCTTAGCACTATAATGGACTGCACTTCCCTGTGCTCGATAATTACAGTGGACAGACGAGGCAGTTGTGCTTAGTCAGAGGCCATAAGGTAGTCCCTCCATTATCCACCAGACTGAAATGCTGACATGAATCCTATTGGTTTATACCAAGAAAATTCACCTAACAGGTGGGATTCAAAAACCTTATACTCATGCAATTGTTTGATGGACAGGGTGGACAATATACCTGCTCTGAGCTCTTTCCTTTTTTGGAAGTGAAGAATAGAAGGAATACAGATGCTCTGGGATCAAGCTATAGGAGAAAAGATTAGAAAGTCACTCTTAGAAAAGGGTACACTTAAAAAGATTAAGAGGAAGACCAACAAGAGAGGCCAGCTGCGAGAGATGTTGATAGTTGGGTGGGAGTGTCAAGAAAATATCCCTGCTTGGGATTTCAAGAGGCCGAGTGGAATGTGACCCATCCTGTATGGGAGGGTGAGGTTCTCCAGTATGTTCAGAAAACAGGACTTTGCTTCCCTGTGAGCCAAGAGAGCCAAACTAGAATGGGGCGTGGGAGTGGTAAAAGTTACCTGATAGTAATAAAAATCACAGATAAACGATTTAATAATCAAGCTCTTAGTAGGTTGTTAGATAAGTTTAGACGATGGAACCATGTGGCTATAAGTTACCAATTTCACACAGAATGTCGTCTAAGATTTCCACACACTGTAGTAAACTGGCTTTATACCCATACTCGTTGCCCATGCAAGTTGGAATAAAAGAATGGAATGCTGCAGGGACTCTAAAGAAAAGAAAATGAACGGTACGTTTGCACTCTTGGGGACACAGTCAACTGTTTTAAAAATGCTTTCTTTTGATAAACTTAAAAATCTTACTCTCTCCCAAGATTCTGACCCTATCGCGCTGGTCCCATATGCCAGAGGTGGTGAGTTCAAACCCAGCCCTGGCCAAAAAAACCGCAACAGCATCAAAAAAACAGCACTGGGACCAAAAAACATGAGTCACAAAATCAATTTAGATGGTTATAATCAGCGTTTTTTTTTTTTTTTGAGATGGAGTCTCAAGCTATCCCCCTGGGTAGAGTGCTATGGCACCACAGCTCATAGCAACCTCCAACTCCTGGGCTCAAGCGAGTCTCCTGCCTCCACCTCCCAAAGTAGCTGGGACCACAGGCGCCCAGCCATTTTTTGGTTGCAGCCATCATTGTTGTTGTTTGGCAGGCCCGGGCTGAGGATTCGAACCTGCCACCTTAGGTGTACGTGGCTGGCGCCTTAGCCGATTGAGCCACAGGCACCAAGCCAGCTTGAGACTGTCTTTAAAAAGCGTTTTTTAAAAAAGAAGAGAGTGTGCTGTCAAAAGGAGAGAGGGGTTTTTTTTTTAATTACCTATCTACACCCACCCCACCCCACCCCACCCCACCCCCCCCCACCCCCCGCACACAAATATGTACTGAGTTAAATGATGTAAAATGTATTTCTTCCTGTGGTCCACAACAAAAAAGTTAGAAAAACCTTGTTCTCTCCCTGATCTCTCTATCAAGATTATTTTATTTTCTGTATATGTCTAGATTCACTTTCTTGTTCACGACCAAAGCAAAAGGACTCATTCATTTTTCAATGTTCAATAAAAAGTTTATTCTAATATTGGATGTGGTTTTTTGAACTATCTCCTCTCCCACACCTGGGAATTCTTATATTGGGCCCAAGGTTCAATTGTCTCCTTGTTGAAAATTACTGGACAGGCTCGGCGCCTGTGGCTGGGCGTTGTGGCGGGTGCCTGTGGTCCCAGCTACTTGGGAGGCAGAGGCGGGAGACTTGCTTGCGCCCAGGAGTTGGAGGTTGCTGTGAGCTGTGATGCTATGGCACTCTACCCAGGGGGATAGCTTGAGGCTCCGTCTCAAAAAAAAAAAGAAAATCACTGGACAAAGGCAGAGGGAACTCTAGCCTTTAGAGCAGGAGTCCTCAAACTTTTTAAACAGGGGCCAGTTCACTGTCCCTCAGACCATTGCAGGGCCGGATTGCAGGCCCGGATTGCAGGCCCCGGGATGAGTGGGCTGCTAAGCAGGACAGGCAGCGGCGGCAAAAACACCCGGAGTGCTGGATATATGTCCTAGGTGGGCTGCATGTGGCCCACGGGCCGTAGTTTGAGGACGCCTGCTTTAGAGTGATAGTAGTAGTACCAGTCCTTAGCAAGAAAGGCCCATAAACCCCTTGTTTTGGATTTTTGCTGACCTTGTTTCATCATGCTCTTTCCAGAAACAATATAGATGTCAGTGGGCACCAAGAATCGTGTAAATGGAGGTTTAGGTTCCATGAATTCTCAGGCTGATTATTAAAGTTAAAAGTTGTCATTCTTAGTGTGTCTCAATTATAGAAGTGCTAATATTTTAGCAAAAGGGAATCTTTAAAGTACTAAATAGCTGGTCAGCATGGTTATTGGAGAATCTGAATGCATGTTGACCATTAACAACCAGTAGATGCATTCTACCTGAAGGTCACCATGCACTTGGCAATGGAGGAACAGTATGATTAAATACCTAGCCCTCTCCCAGACAATATTTGTGAATTTTGAGATGACACCTCAGAGCAAGAGCTAGAATCGGTCAATGTCAAATGATAATGGTGAGGTTCAAACTATCTTTTTTTTTAATGTCGAAGCTAGGAATAATAATCAGATATGATGTGGAAGATAGTAATATATAGGAATAAAATAGTGGAAGGTCATCAAGAAAAACAAGGACAGCTGGAAATAAGAAGAAGGCTGTCAAGCAGGTTTTATAAAAAGCATTACAGACAGCTAGGCCTGTAGTCCCAGCATTCTGGTAGGCCGAGGGAGAAGGATCCTTTGTGTTCAGGAGTTCAAGATCAGCTTGAGCAAGAGTGAGACCCTCCCCCCCAACTCTCCTAAAATATAGAAAATTTAGCTGGGTGTTGTGGCAGGAGGACTGGCGGCCCCGGAATGAGTCAGCTGTAGTCCTAGCTACTCTGGAGGCTGAGGTAGAAGAATCACTTGAGCCTAGGAGTATGAAGTTGCTGTAAGCCAGTGGTTCTCAACCTTCCTAATGCTGCGACCCTTTAATACAGTTTTTCATGTGTGTACATTATTTTCAATTTTATGGTTGGGGGTCACCACACCATGAGGAACTGTATTAAAGGGTCACGGCATTAAGAAGGTTGAGAACCACTGCTGTAAGCTAAGCTGAGGCCATGGCACTCTAGGCTGGAGCAAAAGAGTGCAAGCCCATTTCACTCACACACACACACACACACACTGCATTACAGACTATAAGGGAAGAATGGAGAGAAAAGCAAGAGGGAAGGTTCAGAAGATACAAGATGATGGGATGGAAATCATGTATTATTAGACTGGCTCAAGTCTGGAAAAATAAGATAGGTATAAGAATATCCTGGATGCTTTTAATGGAAATAGTATGTGTTAAAGGACAGAGACAAGATACTGCCTAAACTTTCCTCCTGGACAAGCAAGTACCCGGAGAACCATACACACTTTCAGGATCTGGGAGCCAGGAGGACTCTGAGATGAGGCAAAGACTGGCTTTGGGCTATAACTGCTGGAGCCTAGGGAAAGATAGCATCCATGGGCAAAGCTGGACACATGCCAGAGCCCACTGAAGTGTCAGGTCAAAGGATCTGGGCAAGGAGGCAGAAATAACCAGGCCAGGTGCTGGGCAAAGGAACAGAAACTGGAACTCCCAGGACAGGGCAAGCAATTTAGACAGGCAGGAGGCAGAGCCTTGGCGTTTCCCAGGGCATGGGAGTATCATCGCAGAGGGGTTTTATGGAGTTGTTTGAGATGTTAAGGGGGTTTCAGACATGGACCCAAGCCCTTACTCTCAGCAAGAAGTTGAGATTGTTATTCACAACAACAACAAAAATAACCACAATAACAGTATCTGCTCTTTCTACCTGCGGTGGGCCTTGGTCTGAATCTTGGTTCCATTATTCATTGGTGGAAGAATGGGTATATTCAGCAAGTTACTGGACTTCCCCTAGCTTCAATTTCCTCCTGTTTCAAAACGCGGGTCATAACAAGGGCTTTTATGCTCACTTTGGGGGTGATTGCATCCATTCTCTGGCATTAAGAATCTACGTGTTGACAAATTCTAACTTCATTTCTCCAGGTCGAACCTCGTCTCTGAGTTTTAGACTCCTGCATCCAAACACAACTCAAACTTAACAATGGCGAAAGGAAACTCTAGATTTTCTTGACCCTAACCCTTATCTAAAATTCTTTGTCTCCATAAATGTTACCATTGGTTGTTCAAGTTCACATCCTCGAGTCCTCCTTCTCCTTGACTCCCCAAATCCAAAATCCTTTCGTGGCCATGGACAATCCTCCTGAACTCCTCCTATCCCTGTCCTAGAATGAGTCTGGGATGGCATGAAAATGCACAGAGCCCCCAAATGGCCTCTGTCTCCCCTGTACTTCCCCCTTCCTCTCCTCTGCCTCATGCTGTTCTCATCGCTGCCTTTCCAAGTTTGCTGAACCCTACAGGTTTGGTTATCATTTTTTCCCTCAATTTTTGAAAGACTTTCTGACATTTGTAATCTGTTTGAAATGTGTATCCTTGGTTCCACTTTAGCTTTCATCCTCAGAAAAGCTTCTGTTTTCCCAAAGAACTTGGGTCAGAAACTCTCTCAAATTCACTTAAAATTTAGTAAGTGTAGTTGCATTCAGAGCTATGGAGGTGAGTCAGAATCAGTGAGCAGAGAAAACCAAGTACTGCCCCAGAGAGTGTGTGTTAGAAACATACAAACCTAAAGGCACACCCTTTGCAGAAAAATGTTTCCTCTTTTGTGATGTGGCAGGTTGGAAGGAGTCAAGGTCAGGCTGAAGATGAGCAGGTGAATTCGGGGGCTTGGGTTCTGTGTACTTATTCTGCTTCTCTGCTACACAGCAGCTGCCTCCCCCTACACTCTCTCCCTTCCCACTCACAGTACAACCACAGTCTTCAGCCAGACAGCCCGGTTACCAGCCAGTAGTACATCTCCATGAAACAGTGCAGTCCATAAAAGGCAGACTGATAAAGAATTCAAATTCAAGCATTTTTGCCCTGGTCCATAGCATTTGGAATTCATATGTAAACCAAAAATATTCAGGAAGCTGAGAAGCATCATATGTAGTAAGGATGATCTGTAGTGGGGAGATCAGGGAGGACCAATGCTTAAGATACACTTGTTAGAATAAGTTAAGAGGAATATACTTTTCCTTTCCTCCTTGAACAAGGCATAAGATATAATTTAGGAAGCAGTCTTTCATGGAGGATAATGGCTAAATACTCATTTCAAATGAGGAATCCTTGCATGACTGCTCTGTTTCTGGGCCCTCTTGGATATCTGGCCCCTGTCTGTGTTGTTCCTTTTAGTATCCCCACCAAATAGCCAGGCCCTTAGCAGGCATTCATTAAATACTTGCTGTATAAATACAACCACTCCAGCACCCCAGTACCCTCGCTTCTCCTTGCCTTTTGCATTTTGTACTTTTCTTTTTCCTTCTAAAATAACTATTTCAGGCTGGGCACAGTGGCTCACACCTGTAATCCTAACTTTGTAAGAGGCTGAGGTGGGAGGATCCTTTGAATTCAGGAGTTTGAGACCAGCTTGAACAAGAGAGAGACCCCGTCTCTACTGAAAATGGAAAAATTAGCCAGGCATTGTGGTGGGTACCTGTAGTTCCAGCTACTCTGGAGGCTGAGGCAAGAGGATGGCTTACAGCCAAGAGTTTGAGGTTGCTGTGAGCTAGGCCATGACACTCTAGCCTGGGCAGTAGAGAAAGACTGTCATAAATAAATAAATCTATACCTACATACTACATAAGTAAATAAATAAAACTATTTCAATTAGATAAGATTTGTCCACTCGAAATAACCCAGGCAGCCTGGCAAGGCAGGGGTGCAGAGGTCGCATATGAGAAGCACAGAATATCAGAACTGTAAATACTGTTTCTCATTCTTCAGATTCAATCCTACTCCATGCCCACGCCTCTAAAGGAAGAATATTAGAGTAGGCATTGCTTTTCCATCCTAGAGGATAGAGGGGCAGCGCCAGGAGTATCTTGGCGTTTTGGAAAGACCCAGAGCTGCCCAGAGTTCAGATCAAGGCTCTGCCATTTAGAAATAACTCGGGCAATACTTGCAATCTCTGTGGGCCTCATCCTCCTCAGTAACAAAGGAAAAACAATCCCAGCCTCATAGGATTATTCTGTTCTGAGGGCTGAATTAAAGCAGAGTGATACAGGAAAGTGTGTACAAATCAGATAAACAAAAACAATAGTTTCCTTCTTCTACTCCCAGAGTGGAAACAGCAGACACAATTTTGTGAAGATAGTAAAACTTTCTGTTGTTTATTTTTTAGAAATCGGTCTGAAAATATGTAAAGATCACGTACATAATAAATTGGTATTTATAGTAACTTAATTTAAAAAGCATTTCTACTATGCTAATTCTTATGCCAGGCATAGGCATTATCTGACACGCGTGCACGTGTATGTGAGCGTGCACACACACACACACACACACACACACACACACACACACGTCTTCCCTTTCCTCATTAACTGAACAGTCAGCATCCAGACAGGAGCAGACAAGGACCCAGGAAGCAAGGGTGAAGAATCTCCCAAATCAGATGGGTTCTGAGACAGTTTTCCCTTCCCTCAGGCTGAGATATTCTGCCATCTGTTTTGATTAAACCTTTCAAAATTCAACTTGTGTTTTTCCTTCCATTCCTTTGAAATCTCCTTTAATTCAACAGTCTTTAGGCTTTCTTCTTTCCCTGAACCACCATCTGGTGCTTCTATTAAAAAAAAAAAAAAAAAGAAAGAAAGAAAGAAAAGAAAACACATACAACAAACACTTTGAGTTCCTTGGACGAAAGGTATAATGATGAGGATAATTTATTCCCATAGTGAGGCCCATTACTATTTCCATGGCAACAGACTGTGATGTTCTGAACATGGGACTTTGTGATCATCACAAGAACAGAATGGCAAAAGGCCCTGTTCAGACTCTTTGTCCTTATGGATTCTTTGGGTAATCACCCTTGGTGGCTCCCAATTGCCTACAGAATTAAGTCCAAAGGCCTTAGGGTGGCATTCAAGGCCCTTCTCAATCTGGTCCAGCCATTCCAGCCTCATCGTCTGTCAATCCCAGGGAACACGGTACTCTGGCTGTTCTCTACAGCTCCCCGTGTCCTGGACAGGCCACATGCTGTCACATGTCCATGCCTTTGTCTTTGTTTTTTCCTCTCCTTACAATGCCCTCCCTCAACTCCTTGTTTAATTTTGTTTTTAATTTCATGAAATCCTCCTCTTCTAAAGGTTTAGCTCAAATGTTACTCTCTTTACAGACCCTTCCATGGCTCACTCAGGCGACAGCAATAACTCTTTTCTGTGCTTCTAGCATTTTGCTCAAATAGGTAAATGTATAAGAACACCTAATATTTTATCCTTCATTTGAATTTGGCTTATTCAGGATAAGCCAATATCCTTCATTTGAATTTGGCTTATTTATTCTCAGGAGCTACACCCATCTCATTTTTATAGATTATCTCAATTATTTCACATGATTTCTTAAAACATCCTAAGGGTTGGTGGGCAGGCTGTTCAATCCTCATTTTACTGTGAAAACACCATGGTTTAAAAAAAATGCAAGTGATTTTGATGGGGAGTAAGTGCCAGAGCCCTAAGGAAAGAATGTGGACTTCAGAGTCAGGCATTTGGGGATTCAACTTATATAACCTCTCTAACTTTCCATTTCTTCACCTATAAAAATGAAGATTAGGCTCTGCACCTGTGGCTCAAGCAGCTAAGGCGCCAGCCACAAACACCTAAGGTGGCGGGTTCGAATCCAGCCCAGGCCTGCCAAACAACAATGATGGCTGCAACCAAAAAATAGCCAGGTGTGGTGGGCGCCTGTGGTCCCAGCTACTTGGGAGGTGGAGGCAGGAGACTCACTTGAGCCCAGGAGTTGGAGGTTGCTGTGAGCTGTGATGCCACGGCACTCTACCCAGGGGGACAGCTTGAGGCTCTGTCTCAAAAAAAAAAAAAATGAAGATTAAACAAAATCATCTATGTAAAGGTGCCTGGAATATAATATTAGAATAATGCTAGGTTTTTTTTTGCCCTTCAAGGTCTACTCTCTAGCACTAGCACTAGCTAGAAAGAAAATAGAATGTTTCATCCATTTTGTCTCTCAGATTTTTATGTAATGCTGAAACTCAAATGAACAAGTAAATGAATGTCTTCTGCATCTTCCCGAGAAAATTTTTGCCTTAATTCTATCTATATTCTAGTAAGAGAAGCTACCTCATAGAGTTGTTGTAAAAATTCAGTGAAGCAATGTATGAATGCCTGGAGCTCTTAGCACAGTGTTTGGTAGACAAGAAGCACTCAAGAAGCACTCAGGATGTTTGCAGTTACATTATCATCATCTTCATCATCCTTATCATTATTACGATCATTACTTTTTGCGTGACAGAACAATAGACCCAGTGAGAGTTACAAAAATTAACAAGACGGTCTCACGACTCTGTCTTCATGCTTCCCATACCACAGACTGACTTTTGACTACAGTCATCTGTGCAATCTTTTACTTCTGTAAGATTATAGGTTTTAGATAGGGCTTCTGTGCCTTATCTATAATTCTTCCATCAGGCAGACCTGAAACAAAATATTGTAGAGGAGAAGCCTTCAGTAAAACTTGATTAAAAGAATGCTGAACGATATTTCTCCAAAAAATGAACACTAATATGAAAAGAAGACTCAAAAGCCTCCGGCTCTCTCATCACTCAGATGTTAATCTTCAACCATGGCATGCTGGCTGAAGGAGTTGTATTTGTGAAGGTCGTGTGCATCTGTAGATTTCGTGTGCATCTGTAGATTATTGAACAGAGCTTTTGAGTACTCTAGATATTTACATTTGTAGCTTTTCTGCATAATCTTTCCTCATAGGAGAGAGACAATTCCCATATTAGGAAACAGATTCTGTTTCTGATTTCCAGGGGACAGGGGATAGGATCTCAAGAAATTATGTCCTGGAAAACACATCAGCCAGGTGACCAGCACAGCCCCAACTGGATGATCTGGTGGTGGGGTCACTTAGATATTCATTCACCAAATATTTATTGAATACCTCTTTCATATTCGGCTCAGGGTTGAGCTAAACAATACCATGAAATCCTGTTTAGCAACCTGTACCTCCCCACCCCCCACCAGACCAACCACCTAGTGAGCAAGGATGTTATTACCTGCAGATAAGGGATGAGGAGCTCATAGTTTAAGTTTAAACTCAAATCTCTGAAATACCTGAGCTCACACACTCTGGTGCATCCTCTGACTCCCAGGATCACTTGCAGATTCCCCAAGATGCATTGCTGGTGATCACACCCTAGTGACAGGTGCTGGCCAGCCGGCCCCCTTTCTTGCTGTCCATCATGTTAGAGTTAGGACTGGGGTTAGCTTTTCTGGCTCTCCCTTTGGCCAACATATACATTGTGGCCTCTGATCTGTGCCACTTTAGGAATAGGCAAAGCTCACACCACTCAGGATGCCAGGGGTCACGAGGAGGGGGTTTATGGTATGTCCCTTAACACCCCCCTTTTAGAGCCCTCCTTCCTTTTTTTTTGCTACAGCTAGGGGGGAAGCATTGATTCTGACTCACTACACACTTTGAGAGCCTCTGACTCATCCCAGCTCTGGTGTTCTTCCAACCCTGCTCAGTACACTGTGGGTGCCCTTCCCCAGCTGCCCAGGATCAGCCAGACCCGTTCAGATGTGCTTGGTTCAGCCCTAAATGACACCAAGGTTCATTAGTAAATTAGACACACACACAAGAATCAAAGACTCCCCAGCAACCGACAGGGCTTAGGCAAGTTTTGGACTGTGCCGAAGCCAAGATTAATGTGCAATACCATTAGAATTAATGAACGGCTTTGCATTCATGCATATAGTTTATATGTACATTGGTCGTATTCATAGTTAAAAGTTTATTTTTAAGTTAAAAATGTACAAAGGTGAACTATAAATATTAAGTATTGGCAGTTGAAAGACGTTAACCAAAAATATTTTAACTATAAGTTAAAAGAAAAAGAATTCTCTTTATTCAGTATTTGATATAGCTGTACAATAATATATCCTTCCCTACTTGGGAAATTTGTAAGACATGATATTTATCAGAAGTTAAGAAATAAGCTTTAATTTAGCTGCCTTAAGAATTATCCTTTTGGCTATTCCCGTATAGTAAATTACAGGTGTTTCTTCAAGTATATAAAGGGATCCAAGTTCATTTAATTGTTCCTGATTGCTATTTTAATCACTACACAATGACTCCACTTTCAAGAAAGAATTTTGCATTGAGTAGAATTTTGGCAATAAACTGTCCCTTCCCTTCCATGGTTCTGTTCTGGTTCAACCTCAGGCAGAACCTTTTCCCGGTTTATTTATTGTCAAGAGTGCTTTGTCCTAATTCTCTGATAACTTGGTTTGCTTTAATTGTAAAACTTTAATTTCCACCATTTATCACCCTCTATGAGGTGGTTTTAATATTAGTATTTAAAATGGTCTTAGCCTCTAATGAGTATCCTGAACAACTGCCTTTCTGGGGAAAGTTGGCTTTATCTCCATTTTTAAGAACAGATGTTTGTATGTTGTGAGGGACTCACATCCAGAATCTTGTCAGACCTCATTTCTTTGGTTTGACATCAAGCTTCATGTTTTCTACCCAATCTGACACCTTCAGCTTTACTTTTTATTGTCTATGAAACTTATTTGCAAATATCTGGTTGTAGCCTGGAACTGGGATTTTTGTTACCTCCCTAGACCACATTTTTCAAATGTTTCCTAGTAATGTGTGTTCTGCAAGAAATGAAACTGAGCTACACTGCTGCAGAAACTTGAGAATGTTCTCCCTGGAGGGCTCCTGATGGCACAGCCTTCTGGGGACTGGCCACCGTGAGCTCCCCTTGCAGCGTGGGCCCCTGAGCATGTATGTTTTAGGTGCATTTGGAACCAGAGAGTTTGGTAAGACAAAGGATGTTTTAAGGCTCTGAAGAGAAAAGGAGCCGCCCACATTGAACTCAATCTCATGCTGAAGTTATTGCAGTCCCTGCCGCTGACACCGCATGTGTTCTGGCTTTTAGCAGGATTGTTCTCCCCAGCTTTGCTCTGAAACGTAAAGCCCCATTGCCCACTGCAAGTCTTAATGAAAAGCAGCTCATAAGCAAGTTACGTAACCTAATTGTAATCCAGGGATCAGCTTGGTTATATTATTTAAAGAAATAGCATCCATTTTCCGTGACCTGATTTGAAAAGAAACCCAGGGAAGAAAAAAGAAAAACCCACTTCAGCACTTGGCGTCCTGTGCTCATTCTAATGAGAATGCTAGTAAATAATTCAAAAACAATGACTTTTAAGAGCATTAAATGCAACTTAGCTCTGGGTTCTATCTCAAAGCAGCTAAAGCTGCTTAAAGCAAATTATAAATGATCATGAAATATGGAGCTTACTTGTGCAGAAAATGTAGTCATTTGGTAAGTTTATTATCTTCATCAATTCGACACACATGTAGGGCACTGACTACAGGCAAAATGGGAAACACTAACTTGCATGGGTTCTGCTCTCAGGAGGCTTGAGATCTGGCTCGGGTTAAGAATTACTTATCAATATTAGTTCATTAGTTGGAAGAAATGTGGTATAGCAATATAAGGTGTTAACAGTTGGGAAAGGGGGGGTGCTACAGGAACACGGTCCTATCTTTGAGGCTTTTCTGTAAATCTAAAAGTATTCTAAAATTAAAAGTTTATTTTTAAAAACCTGGTTAGGGAAACGGTTGGGTACACAAATAGAAACACATCCATCCTTGTTGCCTGGTTTATAGAAATAAAACCAGGCCTGCATAATAGGCAGCTTCACAAGTGGTATGATTGTTTTATGAACTTCAGAAGCACAAACCTGGATTAATTACAGTTCTGATTCATGTTAACAGTGTGTCATGAATCAAGGGTTATGTCTGGCCCTTTGGTGCTCACAAAAACTTCATCTCATTGATTTATACTGTACGTGTTATAATAATATAAATCACTCGTGGACCCACCTCTCAACCCAAAAGACCAAAGGTCTCCATGACTCAGATTGGCCAATGTGTTCCTTCCCTATGCCAGTCCCCCAACCCCTCCTCAGTAGTAACTACTCCCTTAAATTTTACTTTTATCCTACCCTTACTTGTCTTTGTATTTTATTGCACATACGTGTGGGCCTAAATAATATGCTGGTTTCATTTATTTTTTAACTTATTGTATTATATGTTGTCTTCTAGGACTTGCAGCAGTTATGTTGTTAAGGTTTGTCAATAATGTTGCGATTATAGTTCATTCATTGTCACCATTGTCAATAGCAGGAATGTACCATAGTTTAACCGTATTCATCAGCGGCTTACAAATTTTTGCTATTACAAATCGATTGTGCCATGAATACTCTTGTATTTGTGTCCTGGCAAACATATGATAATGTTTCCATTGAACTAGATATTTAGGAGATTAAGCAATCTTAAAACTGCATAAGAATCACAGCTTGATAGTTCACTTAAGAAATAATATTGTGTGAGTGTATAATAGAAATGCTTCATCATTAAAGCAAAGGAAAATACAAATTATATACTAATTCCGTGTCAGTTAAGATTTGATTTAGATAGACAGAAAACCCCAATTAATAGTGCTTTCTGCACACATGTTCTTCTCATGTAAGATGAGAACATCCAGAGATAAGAAGTCTAAGGCTAGTATGGCAAGGTATACAAAATTGTCAGCTCAGCATCCGTGGCTCAAGTGGCTAAGGTGCCAGCCACATACACCTAAGGTGGTGGATTCAAATCCAGCCCGGGCTGCCAAACAACAATGATGGCTGCAACCAAAAAATAGCAGGGTATTGTGGTGGGCACCTGTGGTCCCAGCTACTTGGGAGGCAGAGGCAGGAGACTAGCTTGAGACCAGGAGTTGGAGGATGCTGTGAGTTGTGATGCCATGGCACTCTACCCAGGGGGACAGCTTGAGGCTCTGTCTCAAAAACAAAACAAAACAAAACAAAATTGTCATGGATCCAGGCTTCTTCCGGATTTCCTATTTGCCATACCTAGGGTGTGACCTTTATTTTCATGCTCCAAAAAGGCTCCCCCAACTTCTTGCTTTTGTGTCTACCTCCCAGTCTGTAAGAAGGAAGAAGAAATGAGAGGGTGTATCTTTTATTCAAAGACATTTTCCACAAATTGCATATGACATTTCAATTACATCCTATTAACCAGAAGGTAGACACATGGCTTTAGCTAGTTTCAAAGGAGGCTGAAAAATGTAGTCTTTATTCTAGTCACTCCGATACTCAGTTAAAAATTAAGGGTACTATTACTAAAAAAGAATGGGAAAGTGGACTTTGAAAGCATTAATCTCAGAGAACTATCACAGCTAAAGGGAGAGCAGAAGGGAGACTGATTCAACAAGCCTTTATATTGAGAAGTAGAAAGAGGCTCGGCGCCTGTGGCGCAGGTGGCTAAGGCGCCAGCCACATACACCCAAGGTGGCGCATTCGAATCCAGCCCGGGCCCACCAAACAACAATGATGGCTGCAACCAAGAAATAGCCGGGTGTTGTGGCGGGCCCCTGTGGTCCCAGTCACTCAGGAGGCTGAGGCAGAAGACTCGCTTGAGCCCAGGAGTTGGAGGTTGCTGTGAGTTGTGATGCCATGGCACTCTACCCAGGGGGACAGCTTGAGGCTCCTGTCTCAAAAAAAAAGAGAAGTAGAAAGAAAAACCAGACTTTGCTAATACCATTACACATACCACTGCTAACTTTTGGAGATGTATTTTTCCAGACCTTTTCTCATCCGTATTTCCAGTATGTCCATGACCATATCTATATATATCGACATATCCGAGTTATTTATTTAAAGACAGAGTGGTAGCAGAGTGCAGTGGCATCATCGTAGTTCACTGCAACCTCCAACTCCTGAGCTTTAGCAATTCTCTTGCATCAACCTCCCAAGTAGCTGGGACAACAGGTACATTTTTTCTAATTTTGAGCAGACACTAAAATTTTTCTATTTTTAGGAGAAACAGGGTCTCACTCTTGCTCAGGCTGGTCTCAAACTTCTTAGCTCAAACAATCTTCCCAGGATTTTAGACAGACCCAGCCTCCACATGTTATTTTTAAAGAGATGATTTAAATTAATGTAGTCAGTCAAAGGGAAAGATGGCAAGGTTGTTTTTCCTTCATTAAAACTCTTTAAAAACTTTGTGGAAAAATGCAACATTGGAGAAACCAGAGAGGAGAGGAGAATGTAGTCTATAGTTGAGTGTTGATACTTCTCAGGGATGCCAAATGCAAAATAACGTTAGTTACATGCAGGATGTTCTGGAACAAAAAATTTAAAAGAAAAATAATTCACTGTCCCAGAAAACTGCAGGCATGTCTTCAATAAGAATTGTAGGAAATTAATGGACAGAAAATTAATGGATACAAGAACTTTGGGGGAAATCCAGACCAAGGAGTTTTCTAGATCATAGGTAAAAAGAGTTACAAATATCAGTACTAGGCTCGGTGCCTGTGGTTCAAGTGGCTAAGGCGCCAGCCACATACACCTAAGGTGGCAGGTTCGAATCCAGCCCGGCCCGCCAAATAACAATGACGGCTGCAACCAAAAAATAGCCAGGTGTTGTGGCAGGCGCCTGTGGTCCCAGCTACTTGGGAGGCTGAGGCAGGAGACTAGCTTGAGCCCAGGAGTTGGAGGTTGCTGTGAGCTGTGATGCCATGGCACTCTACCCAGGGGGACAGCTTGAGGCTCTGTCTCAAACAAAACAAAACAAAACAAATATCAATACTAGATGTATTTACCTCTAAGCATGCTTTACCATATGAACATATGAACACAAGATAGGTTTTCTGTTCTGTTCTCTCTCTTTTTTTTCTGAGACAGAGTCTCACTTTGTCACCCCCAGGAGAGTGCTGTGTTGTCACAGCTCACAGCAACCTCAAACTCTTGGACTCAAATGATTCTCTTGCCTCAGTCTCCTGAGTAGCTGGGACTACAGGCGCCCACCACAATATCTGGTTAGTTTTAGGGACATGGTCTTACTCTTGCTCAGGGTGGTCTCGAACTCCTGAGCTCAAGCAATCCACCTGCCATGGCCTCCCAGAATGCTAGTGTTCTGCACTCCTGAAGAGTCCCCAGAGAGTGAACCAACATGGCATAGGAACTTTGATTTAGAAAAAGAACTATTATACAAGGGCTGCAATTTCTCTCAGCAAACACTAGAACTTACTACATGCTAAGCACTTTAGTGCAAAAAAAATATAACATGATCTCTGTCTTTATGGAGATCATAATACAGTAAGGCAGACAGGTACCTGTAAAGATGACATTTACTAGATGCCCCACACTATCCTAAGCATTCTACATACATTGCTTAATTTAGTATTAATAATAATCTATCCTTACTCTTTTTTCACAGATTAAGAAAACAAAACTTATAGGTTAGATAATATGACGTCACAAAGCTAGTACGTGGCACAGCTGAGAATCTCTATCACGTCTGTCTAACTTTAGAGTTCCTCCTCTGAGCCACTGGGCCAAACTATCTTACAGCCTGAGTAGAATAGCCTAACACAGAATAGAGGTTTGTACAAAATTCTGAGGGAACACACAAAAATCATCAGATGTCTGCCAGGCAAAACTTGTAGAGAGTAGTGTCTTAGTCTATTTGAGCTGCTATAACAAAATACTCTTGACGAGGTAGTTAAAAACAACAGAAATTTATTTCTCACAGTTCGGGAGGCTGGGAAGTCCTAACTAAATTAAGGTGCTAGCAGACTGCATAACTGATGAGGGCCCACTTCCTCATAAATGGCCCTATTCTCACTTTAACTTCATGCAGTAGAAGGGATGAATTGACACCTTTGCTTTTATTTTTGAGACAAAGTCTCACTATGTCACCCTGGGTAGAGTGCCATGGCATTACAGCCCACAGCAACCTCAAACTCCTAGGCTTAAGCAATTCTCTTGCCTCAGCCTTCAAGTAGCTGGGATACAGGCGCTTGCCACAACGCCCAGCTATTTTTTGTTGCAGTTGTCATTGTTTAGCTGGCCCTGGGTTTTGAACCCACCAGCCTTGGTGTATGTGGCTGGCACCGTAACCACTGTGCTACATACGGGTGCCAAGCCAACACCTTTATTTGTTATCAAGCTGTTTTCTCTATGTGAGTTGCTTCCATTTATAGATTATCAGCACATAGAAAGCAAAATGAAAAACTTTTTTAAACTGCTGACTGTGATATTAGACACTTACTATATGCTTGGGTTAAAGTAATATCTACCTATTTAAAATTAATTCAGAGAATTTGTAGTCATTATTGTGGGAAACTGCACATTCTTTATGGAACCCCACCACAAAATCTGATAATTCAAATTGACAGATTACCAATGCATCAAACATTACCATCTTTCTATAGCTACTGTACCTACTAATTGTAACCCCAAGAAATCATTTTGAATTAAGAGCCTTTATAGATCAAAATTCTCAAGCTCTGAAGGATATTTTAATAAATTCTGAATTCAATCTTCTATTCATTCCAAAACAACAACAACAAAAAAAATTAATTCAGAGTAGTGTCTACAAGAAATAAGCAAATAAGATCCAACATATAGGAAATTGGAATATATGAAGAATAAAAAACAAAACAGTAAAACAGAACTAATATTTTAAATTATAATACTCCAGGAAAAATGTCTAGAAATAAAAGATCTGAATTTACCTATTCAAAAAGAAGATACAGAACTGGACAGGCATGGTGGCTCACACTATAATCCGAGCACTCTGGGAGGCCAAAGTGGGGGTATCCTTGAACTAAGGAATTCAAGACCAACCTGAGCAAAGAGAGACCTCATCTCTACTAAAAATAGAAAAATTAGCCAGTGTTGTGGTGGGCCCTGTATTCCTAGCTTCTCAGGAGACTGAGGCAGGAGGATTGCGTAAGCCTGGGAGTTTGAGGTTGCTGTGAGCTAAGCTGATCCCCCAGGACTCTAGCCTGGGCGACAGAGTAAGACTTGTCTAAAAAAAAAAAGAGGAAGAAGAAAAAGAAGAAACAGAGCTAAGATTGAAAACTAGGCAGGGACCAGATCTCACACAGATTCTTGTAGGTCACTGTAAGATATTTAAATTTTATTCTAAATTCAATAGGAATCTTTTAGTGTACTTTAATAAGAAGTGCCATTGGCTCCGCGCCTATGGCTCAAGTGGCTAAGGCACCAGCCACATACACCTAAGGTGGTGGGTTCAAATCCAGCCCAGGCCCACCAAACAACAATGATGGCTGCAACCAAAAAATAGCCAGGCATTATGGCAGGCACCTGTGGTCCCATCTACTTGGGAGTTGGAGACAGGAGACTCACTTGAGCCCAGGAGTTGGAGGTTGCTGTGAGCTGTGATGCCACAGCACTCTACTCAGGGGGACAATTTGAGGCTCTGTCTCAAAAAAAAAAAGAAGTGCCATTGTTGTTTCAGCGCCTGTAGCTCAAGTGGCTAAGGCGCCAGCCACATACATTAGAGCTGGTGGGTTCAAATCCAGCCCAGGCCTGCCAAACAACAATGACAACTACAACCAAAAAATAGCCGGGCGTTGTGGCAGGTGCCTGTAGTCCCAGCTACTTAGGAGGCTGAGGCAAGAGAATTGCTTCAGCCCAGGAGTTGGAGGTTGCTGTGAGCTGTGATGCCACTGCACTCTATTCAGGGTGACAGCTTGAGGCTCCATCTCAAAAAAAAAGTGCCATTGTTTATACAAAATAGAGAAGTACAAATGTGTATGGACTTTAAAAAATTAAATATGAGAACGAAGAAATGGTTTTACTTTACAACACAGGTCTTTCTACTTCTACTTTAGTTTTAGCAATTCTTTCGCATTCCTTCCATTTATCAAAATTATCCCAAAAAAGAGACTAGCTTTATATAAACTTTTTTTTTTTTTGAGACAGAGCCTCAAGCTATCCCTCTGGGTATAACACAGCTCAGAGCAA
Source organism: Galagoides demidoff (assembly GCA_963574575.1). Lineage (NCBI taxonomy): Eukaryota > Metazoa > Chordata > Mammalia > Primates > Galagidae > Galagoides > Galagoides demidoff. The sequence continues at coordinate 1,145 of CAUYQV010119598.1, read as the reverse complement.
CCTCCAACTCCCAGGCTCAAGCGAATCTCCTGCCTCCACCTCCCAAGTAGCTGGGACCACAGGCGCCGGCCACAACACCCAGCTATTTTTTGGTTGCAGCCGTCATTGTTGTTTCAGCGGGCCCGGACTGAATTCAAACCTACTACCTTAGGTGTATGTTGCTGGCGCCTTAGCCACTTGAGCCACAGGCGCTGAGCCTAAACTTTTTTTTTTTTTTTTGAGACAAAGTCTTACTCAGTTACCCTGAAGTAGAGTGCCATAGCATCATAGCTCACAGCAACCTCAAACTCCTTGGGCTCAAGTCATTCTCTTGCATCAGCCACCCGAGTAGCAGGGACTACAGGCACCCACATCGCCCAGCTAGTTTTTCTATTTTCAGTAGAAACGGGGTCTTGCTCTTGCTCAGGCTGGTTTTGAAGTTCTGAACTCAAGCAATCCATCGCCCTGGTCTCCCAGAGTGCTAGGATTACAGGCATGAGCCATTATGCCTAGCCTTGTATCAACCTTTTTGGCACAAAGATTTTGGGGACTAGGAATAGCAAGCAATTTGGGGATTGCAGGTTTAAAATTAGCACTAAAATTGTTGAGATAAACCTGGTAAGTCTGTCCAGAGGATAGGAATGGAACAGAAACTAGTTGTCAAGTTAGAACAAAAGATCTAAAATTGTAGTTCAACAGCCTGAGCAAGACTGAAACCCTATCTCCACTGAAAATGAAAAAAGTAGACAGTTGTGGCAGGCATCTGTAGTCCCTGGGAGGCTGAGGCAAGAGGTCCCTTAAACCAGGAGTTTGCAGTTGCTATGAGCTAGGCTGATACCACAGCCCTCTAGACTAGGCAACAGATTGAGACTCTGTGTAAATAAATAAATAAATATAATTATAGTTCAGGATTAGAGAATAGAGGGTATGAGAAGGAGTATTCAGAAAACAAAGGTCGGCTCGGCCTGTAGCTCAAGTGGCTAAGGTGCCAGCCATATACACCTGAGCTGGCAGGTTCAAATCCAGCCCAGGCCCACCAAACAACAATGATGGCTGCAACCAAAAAATGGCCGGGCGTTGTGGCGGGTGCCTGTGGTCCCAGCTACTTGGGAGGCAGAGGCAGGAGACTCGCTTGAGCCCAGGAGTTGGAGGTTGCTGTGAGCTGT
>CAUYQV010119595.1:0-10200 GCA_963574575.1 Galagoides demidoff | reverse complement strand
ATATCCACTTAGCAGAATGCTTTGTAAGATTTAAGATTGTTGATGCAATGCTATCTTTCTTTTTCTAATATTATTTTGTAATTCTTTTTATATAGGAATATAATTGATTTTGTATAGTTATTTTGAAGTTAGCTACATTGCCGAAATTTTCTATTGTTTTTGGTAACTTGCAAGTAACTTGGTAACTCGGAAGTAATGAAATCTGAATTTTTTTTTACAAACCATTGGGATTTTTAAGGTATCATAATTGTACTAGCTAGGATCTTCAACTTTACTAGGAGTGGTGGTAATGAGTACACTTAGCTCATAATGGATTTGTAGATAATGCTTTTGTTTCCTCATAAAATTGATTTATTTGTCCCAATGTTATCTTCAATGATTATGTCAATGTTTTGCCTATAGTTGATGTTCTGTAACTATTCATGGAATAAAGGAGCCTGAAGTTAAAAAAAATAAAATTGTTGATGCAAAATTTACAACTATTGACCTTGAAAGTAGCTGCAGCATTTTATGGAATCAGAAAGATATGTCACCTTATACGATCTAATTTTAAAACGAAATATAGATAGATGTAATAATGTTATGGATCAAAATGTTATTTGTAGTTAAAGCAGCAAGAAATTACTAGTATTTCCTATTTTTATGTGTTTGTATATATGTCTAATATAAAAAATTGGCAAATATTGCTTTGTCATCAAAGTAGTAACACAATTTTTGGATACCAAAGAGAGGTACCTTTGTTTGAAATTGCATTGCTTAAATAGGATACCCCCTCCGAATATCAGTATATCAGTAAAATTGTGATATTCAAACCTAGGTTTTCAGCTATGGCCATTGCTGCTATTATTTTGTAAGGTTTTCGCTTCGTAAGCTTCTATTTGTTAGGAATCCTGCAATATTTCCCTGACCTAACCTTTTGATACCCCAAGAGTCAAATCTCTTCCACACGAAGTTGCATTCTCTAATGAGAACTAAGTATTTTCAGAGGACTTACACGCTCATGGGTAGCTTTATTTCTTTGTAGTAGAAATTGTTCATCATTAAGAGCGGCTACGGGGACTTGATTACCAGACGAAGGATTAAGTTATTGACAGGTGTGGAAAAGAGGGCAGAATTTTGACTTCTGAATCTTTCTTCCCTTTACTTCTTTCTAGAGGTGTTGGGGCCAGAGAAGCAAGTGCAGGAGAGATTAGGGCCAAGTAAGTCGGCAGAAGTTCATTGTTAGATCAGGGATGTTGGCTGACCTTGCCCGAGCTTCAGTTCCTCTTTTTTTTATAATCTTCTGGTACAGTCTTCTGGTTCCTTTATTAGAACTGTAACATTGATTTGGAAAAACATTTTTTTAGTTGGAAAGATTATGTTAGAAAAGTATTTTTTTCTTGTAATTTCAAATTGATATGAGGGAATACATTTTTAGGTGATATTGTTGTCACCTCCAAGGTAAAGTTTTTGGAGAGCCCCTCACCCCGGGGTGGGGCACTGAACACCCTCACATTAGGTGAGACGGAGCCACTGTCCTCCTTTCTCCCTCTATTCGCCTCCCCCTCCCTCTCTGCTCACTCCTCTCCCTTGCTAGAAAGATCTTTGTATTTTTTAAAGCTTAGAAAGTCTTTTCAGTTTGTCTGGTCACCAGCATCTTTCTGGATTCACCAGCTCAATGTCTGTGTCTTCCAAGTATCCCCTTTATTTCCCTCCGTCTAGCTCCTCAAGCCCCGTGAACTGGACCCAACCCTTCATTATGCCATCAGGCATCTATAAGGAATGGCTTCAGCTGTTCTTGTTTTCCTAAAAGGCAATATTATAACAAAATAATGTGGCTCAGCGCCCGTAGCACAGTGGTTACAGTGCCGGCCACCTGCACTGAGGCTGGAGAGTTTGAACCTGGCCCGGGGCCTGCTAAACAACAGTGACAACTGCAACAACAACAATAAAATAAATAGCCGGGTGTTGTGGCAGGTGCTTGTAGTCCCAGCTACAGGCTGAGGGAAGAGAATCGCTTAAGCCCAAGAGTTTGAGGTTGCTGTGAGCTTTGACGCTATGGCACTCTACCTAGAGTGACATGGTGAGACTCTGTCTCAAAACAAACAAACACAAAACCCAAATCAAAACAAAACAGAACGAAGAGCTGAGTTTTTCAGGGAGGCATCTCAGCTGTGCTCAAGAGCAGGTCCTACACTTCCAGGCTTTCCTGTTTTTCTACCTCCTTTCCTTTCCCCCCAGCTGCCTCCTTTGCTCACGACCTTGGTGAGATTCACCGGCCTCTTCTCTCAGCTCTGCTGAGCACAAGTGTTGTCCGGACTCTGTCCTTGGGAGATGAGGGACGTCGCTCTGCTCGCTCGTGGGCAACTTAGTTTCAGAAACGGTGCACATTCTTTTTTCAGTTTTCCAAAGTGCAGAGGAGACGGACTCTACTGGTTCAGAGTTTACTGAAAGTTCAAGGGTCAAGGGAAAAAAATAATGCACAGGTTACAAATCCCTACGTTCTTAAAGAAATCTCAGAGAGTTACGTTTATCCCCAGGGTCTTCTAGCATCTTACCTATTTATTATTATTAATATTAAAAAATATTTCCAAACCTGGGCCAGTTAACTCTACCAAGTGGAGTACCTAAGTACCTAATTTCCCCTGTTTTTTTTTTTTTTTTTGGCCAAATTGGACAGGGGTATACAGAGTCCTCAAACTCTCTTTACACTGAAATGATTCACCGCATCCAAGTCTACATTCCAGCCCCCCTTCTTTATTATTAACAACCAGGTGACCATCCTTGCTTGCACACACAACCATGGTCTTGTAGTCCTGTCTGGAGAACCCAGGACATAACTGCCCTCAGCTCACTCTGGATTTATTTTATCCTTGAGTAGCCTGCCAGTCCAATTTCTTTCCATAGCCTCTTAATTGATATAATGTGATGCTTATGATCTTAACTCCATATCTCCTGCAAAACATGCAGATAACTTGCTGTCATAGGGCACTTTCTAGAAGCAACATCTCACCATCACACTGCAGTACACATGTCCGGTATTAACTAATTTCAAACATGGAGCCAGCTTCCTTAATGACTGAAGAGACTTATTTCCCTTTGGAAGTATCTGTATCAGGTTATTATTCCATTGCTTTTAGGTCTTCTACAGGAGACAAGGGGCAGGTGCTTGTTTTATATTTGCTTAACCTAAGTTATAAAGCCTGTTACCCTTGGGTACACAAAATTGTATGATGGCTCTAATATTGTTTATAAGCTTTATATGAATGATGAATCCACAAAGATATCTTCTCTGTCTGAAAGTACACAGAATTTTTTTTAAAATCAATTTGTGTTTTTGACTATTAAAGAAATCTGAGGTTCTGTTTTATTTACTTTATTTCATTGTATTATCATTTATCCATTCTTGTGTTTATTTCTTAGCCGAGGCTTGCTCTGTTCCCCGGGTTCCAGTGCAGGGGGATCATCAGAGCTCACAGCAGCCTCAAATCCCTGGGCTCCAAGCAGTCCTCCTGCCTCAGGCTTCCATGTAGCTGGGACTTCTGTGCCTGTCTAATTTTTCTATGTTTTGGTTAGGTGAGGTCTTGAACTCCTGGACTCAAGTGATCCTTCCACCTCGGCCTCCCAAACTGCTAGGATTAATGGTGTGAACCACCTTGCCTGCTTGAAGTTTATATTATAAATTTTTTTTTTGTTTAAATTATTAAAGAAATTTTAGAAAGCGTGTGGATCTTCAATAAGCTTTATTTTTCTAGCTATCAAAATAATTGGAGGAATGTAAGCCATTTTGGCATTGGTGTGTTCATTCATCCATTGAACAATGGAAGCATTCTCCTTGGAAGAACTGTGTGCTAAAACTACCTGAATAAACGGTGACATTGTATGATATTGATGGGAGGGAGTGGAAAATAAAATTGGAAAAAATGTATGTTTTTCATGGCTCTTTTCCTTTCTTTCCTGTCTGCCTCCCTTTTCTGTCTAAATGTCATTCAAGTTGTTCTTCCGTCCTAACCTCCTCTCTTTATATTTTCATGTAATTTTGTCAGTGTTTGCTAAATCTTCCCATAATAATTTTCTTACTGATCTTAATGTCCAAAGCCTGTATTTATGAGATGGCCGCAGGACTTGGCTATGGTGTCCGGCCATGACAGAGGAACCACTCAGTCTGGAGATGTGGGGCCCTGGCTTTATTTGCTAGAATGCTTCAATTTATTTGATAGTATTTCACGTGTGAACAGACCCTATCTCTAGAGGCTAATTATGACAGAAAGGTTACCACCAGGACAAAGTAGACCGACCTTGAACAAAATTAAATGTATTTTTATTTTATCAAGTAACGTTGCCAACATGAGCGCAGATGTGTGTGGTTTTCGTTTTCCTGTCTGGGCTACCATTTTGAGTTTTCAGTCAACTTCTTCTGTAATGTCCTTGATCTTGACCTTGAGGAAATAAATACATTGTCTGAAACAGTGGTTTTCAACCTTCCTAATGCTGCCGTGTATTTTCATTGTTCAAAAGGGGTCTCGACCCACAGGTTGAGAACTGCTGGTCTAAAATGAGTATCTATCTATCTATCAATCATCTACCTATCTATGTATCTTTCATACCTAGGCTGCAAATCCATTGGCTTGATCTTCATGCTCTTAAATTTCCCAGAGCGCCTTGTCCCACAGTCACTGAGTCGCTCAGTGCTGCTCTGTGCCTTGTGATAACTTCTGTGCACCAGGAACCATGACTCAGGATGGTCACTTTTTGTTGTCTCGAAGGAAAACGTTCATTCCAACTTCACGTTTAACCCATTCTCAGTTTAGTTAGGGATTTAAGGGACCTAGGGTTTTTCTATTCTGGATTAATATGAGGATACGTACATGTGATTTTTTTTTTTTTTTTTTACCTGGTTTGCGTTTGCTGAGTAGCCTCCCATTTGTAGCCCCTCCCCGGCAGGTGCACCAAATATCTTCCCCGTGTACCCTTGGGTGGGAGCTTACCCAGCCCCCGCCCCCTGCGTCACACTGGACACTGTTGTAGATTTTCTGAAATGCTTTGCGCTTTTGGTGGTCTCCATACATTTGTGAGAACTTGAATTCATTTAATATAGTACCAAATAAGAAGAGAGAAAAGGCTAGTTTCTTTCAGAAAATTCAAAAAGCACAAAACCCACTTGCTTTTATTGGCAGCTTTGACGCAGCTTTCTACTTTGCCTTTTCTTTTTTTTTTTCCCTCCAGCTCACGTATAGGAAAATGACGGAACCTGACTCTTTAATTTTCTAAGAGAATCTTTTAAAAAATAAAACTGGGCAGTGCCTGGGCTCAAAGGGCACTGGCCCCATATGCCAGAGGTGGTGGGTTCAAACGCAGCCTCGGCCAAAAACTGCAAAAAAAAAAAAAAAAAAAAAAGAAAGAAAGAAACTGGTTCTTAAATATATTAAAATACCTTGATTTATTCTGCTACAAAATTAATCCTCTTTGTGGTCAACTGTTTGTTTCACGGTATCTTGGCACTGGAACATCTTAGTGTATTTTTTTAAAACTATGATTTGAAACTTGATTTATCATTTTGGCTCAATTCTTGGCACTTTTATATATTTTCCATGGCTTGCAGTGCCAAATTCATGTCATCTTCAGAAAATAATAAAGTTTGTTTTTTTAACTTTAGAGTATGGAGTCACGAGCTTAGTATTGTTCTCAACAATTACAATTGTCGCCCTATAATCTCAGCTAGCTGCCTTTAGCAGTGAAATTTTAAAAGGATGTTTGATCCCCTTTTGACAGACATTTTTATTTCTTTTGGGAATAAATTTAAATTTTTTTTCCAGAATATTGACAGAGATTATGAGAAGATTAATTCAGCCTGATTTTAAGGGAGTATCTATGTAACTAAGGCACATAGGTGAATTACTTATAATTATCCAGTGATTGGGAGACGGTTCAAATAGTTAAATATAATAATTCAGTTTGACACGGTTTTTCCTCTTTTGTAGATCTGGATAAACCCAGGGATGGTTGTAAATTTACATGTAAGTTAATCACATGTGTTGGTTTTATTTAAGGCAGTGTTTTTTAAGCTTGAACTAGAATGACATAAGAAATAACAGTAGCTCAGGACACACAAAAACACAAGCAATTTCCAGGTATACAATGTTGGGAACAATCTTTCTTTGAAATTACAAATTAATTGACAGGTATAGGGCAAAAAAAAAATCCATCGTTTTTCTTTTAGTTAGAGGTCACCAGTTTTATATACGTTTTCTTTTTCAAACTTTATTTTCCAATTTTTCATAAATAAGACATTTCTTTAGGAATTATAAGTCAAAGGGTTCTTTCACTTTGTAAGAACTGTATCCAGCTTTCCCCAACTCCTACGGAATGTTCCACATCCCCAATGAATAAGGGATTCCTCACAGGAGGGCATCTGGGTGTGGAGATGAAATCAGGATCTCTGTGCTCGAGTGGAGGATTCCTCTTCACCACACTGATTCAGAAGCACTCCAAGCTCCCAAAGTTTACAGTTAAACTGTAACTCAACAGTGTTATAGTGAAGACCGTGTCACCAGCCTCGTGACGCTACTAACGCCATCTCTGTCTGTGCTGTGATCTTGCCTCCAAGAGTATAAATCTGTTTGATGTAGTTACAGGTGACAATCCTGTTCCAACTTACTGACCTTTCCATTTTAATGCCCTAGACCTGTCTGGTGAGGATAACTTCAATGTACCCTTAAAACATTACAAAAAAGTTACCTGAACAGGAAAAATTGTCCCCTCTAAGGGATAACTTACTAATTCTTTCTGTATTGTTACAAAAGAATTAGTGGGGTAAATGTTACTATTTTATGTCCATTAACTAAACTGTGACAACAGCTTTTACATCTTTGATTTTTTTTCTTTTATGGAGACAGAGTCTGTTGCCTACCCTAGAGTGCTGTGGTGTCACAGCTCACAGCAACATCAAACTCTTGGGCTCAAGAATCCTCTTGCCTCAGCGTCCTGAGTAGATGGGAGTGCAGGTGCCCACCACATACCTGCTAGTTTTTCTATTTTTGGTAGAGAAAAGGTTTCACTCTTGCTCTTGGTCAGGCTGGTCTTAAACTCCTGAGCTCAAGCAATCCCAGCACCCCAGCCTCCCAAAGTGCTAGGGTTACAGGTGTGAGCCACCATGCCTGGCCTGAAATTCTCATAAGAAGGGGAAAAGTTGGCTTCCTGTCATTTTATAAAAGTTCCAGGATAAATGCTAGTGGGTCTGAGTGCAGAGTGTGCCTATCCCCACCCTACTTATGTCTCCAAGAGAATGGTAGATACTGAATGGCTTAACTCAGTCAACACCTGGATAAATGTGAGATAATTTTCCAATCGCTGGGAAATTTGGGTTGCTATTTGGAAATGATAAGGGCTGCAAAGGTGGCAAGAAACAAATATTTGTGGAGTGAATGAATATTGGGACTGTTTATGCATTAAGAGGACCTTTGTATAAGCTTTTAAGCTTTCACTCTCTCCCCCCTTGTTTTTCTTTTTTTTTTTTTTTGGACATAGGGACTTGCTCTGTGACCCAGGCTGGAGTACAGTGGCATCCTCATAGCTCACTGCAATCTCGACCTCCTGGGCTCGAGCGATCCTCACGCCTCAGCCTCCTGAGTAGCTAAGATGACAGGTGCCTGCCACCTTGAGCCTTGCTACTATTTCGATTTTTGTCGAGATTGGGTCTCACTCCTTTTGAGGCTGGTCTTGACTTCCTGGGCTCAAGCAATCTTCCCAACTGGGTCTTTCAATTTTCTAGGATTAGAGGCGTGAACTGCCCTGCCTTTCACTGTTTTCATTCATAATACTTGCTGGGAAAAGTGGGATGGGCACAAGTGGAGCAGACCACAGCACGTTCCCTGGGCCTCCCCTCCTCCAGCTCAATGTGGAGAGGGGCTGTCTCAGTGCTGTGTTGCCTATGGAGTGAGGCAGTTTGGCCAAGAGAAAATGTTGCTTTGTGTTTTTTACCTACAACGTCTGTCCTCTGAATAAAGGAATGTCTCAGTCTCTCCTTGAGATATTTTTATTTTATCAAATAAGTCTAGTTGAATGGTTCAGGATGCTTTTGGGGATATGTAACAAAAAACCAAGTGTGCACTGGCATTAACGAAAAGGACGTTTGTTTACTTAGTAAGATTTTCGGAAGAAAGTGGTGCCTGTAGTAGTTTGGCTTTGCAGCTGAGTCATCAAGACCCCGTTCCCCTTCAGCATCTGTGATAGGCAGGTCTTTGCACATATTACATTATCATTATTTATTTTCATGTCTAGACATTTGAGGTGGCCTTCAGCTATCTTAGCATCCAGTCCTGACATAACAGCATTTAAAGGCAGAGGTACAGGGCTGTGCCTGTGGCTCAAAGGAATAGGGCGCCGGCCCCATATACTGAAGGTGGTGGGTTCAAATCCGTCCCTGGCCAAAAAAAAAAAAAGTATGGTGGACTTTTGCTGAAGTCACTCAGCAAATTCCCTTTACATACCATCAGTCAGCACTAGGTCACACTGTATTTTCTAGCTGTGCCATGAGCTGGTGAATGCCCCGCTGGGTTTTGGGGATTAGTTGTGTGGCCAAACCAGTATCTGCTACAACTGTTTCAAGCAAATTGGAAACAACCTGTTTGTTTTGCATTAGATGCGTAAGTAAGAGTTTGGTCTCAACTTGGCATTGAGATTCACCTTTTCTGGATTAGTTACTGTGCTCTGCAGAGGTTCCATTTTTAGAACAATGCCATTTTTTTTTCTTTTTTATTGAAGGGTAACTATGTACGTTAATGCACTTCTGGGGTACAGTGTGGGGTTTTCACACACAGTCCGAAACACTTCCATCAAACTGGATAACAGCCTTCGTGTCATTTTCTCAGTTATTGTGTTAAAATGTTCATATTCTACTCTTAGAAAGTTTCACTTGTACCCTTGTAAGATAAACCTCAGATATTGACCAAGGCTTGTGGGCTTCAAACAAGATACTCCTTGGTGTCAAAGATCTCTGTAGGGGTTTTCATTTTGCAAACAAAATTTTCACGACATATATTGCCAGCATGTTACCTGACTTGAGTCTGTAAACATCAGATGCTTCGTGCTCAATATTTTTCACAATTGTGCCTGAAATAATTTGTACAAATAGTGTATTCTTGAGGGGAATATCTATAAATACAGCATATGATAAATTAAGAGTCGTCAAGTTCCAAAGCCTCGATCACTGTTGGGGAGTTTGATAATAGAGGTGGCTTAAAAAATACCTCTCACAAAACACATAAAGTGTCAAGTACATCAGAATCCGATTTGGAAAACAAAAGTGAAGAACCTATTTCGAATTTAAATTTTAATTGATATGGCAAATCTTTATCATTTCGTATTAATTTTTTTGTTTACATATTACTTTTTTGATACGTATAAACATAAAATATTGAAGCTGAAACCAACTTGGGTGAATTAGTTTGATTAAGAAGAAACCAAAGAAGGCGAGGCCTGTGGCACAAGGAGTTGGGTGCCAGCCCCGTGTACCAGAGGTGGCGGGTTCAAACCTAACCCGGCCAAAAACTGCAAAAAAAAAAAAAAAAGAAAGCAAAGAATGTCCAGTCGCTCCCTGTGTTTTTGTAACAGTTGTTACAATCTCTGTGTTCTTCAACTGGGGTATTTCTTTTCTGAGTCAGAGAGTTAGTGAGATGGTTCATATAACAGAACTGGTCATGCTAAACTCGTTATTCTGAAGGCTTCTTGCACCAGGGGACTAACAATGAAAACAGGATGGGTCAAAATAAATTAATGACATAAAAATGAAAGTAAAACTATGTATATATTCAGATAGGATCTTAGACACCTAGTAATATGTGTGTGTACACACACACACACTGTGATGCTTTATGGAATATCCAGATTCCCATGAAGTGGCAGGTGGAAGAAAGCCTGATAATTTTGGATGGATGATGGGATTATTCATTACTTAGAATAATGATGCCATTATTCTTTTTCTGATTCCCAACCTTTCCTCCTGCCAGTGGTTCTAAGAGGCACCACTGACCATCCTTCTGTTCAAATCTTTTTTTTTTTCCAAACATTTTTTTTCAATTCTTTTTTTAATTAATTGATAGCTGTATACATTAATGCAAACATGGGGTACATTGTGCTGTTTTCATATACAATTTGAAATACTTTCATCAAGCTGGTTAACATAAATATTCATGTCATTTGCTTAGTCATTGTATCAAAACA
>CAUYQV010119593.1:0-63111 GCA_963574575.1 Galagoides demidoff | reverse complement strand
CATCACAGCTCACAGCAGCCTCCAACTCCCGGGCTCAAGCGAGTCTCCTGCCTCCGCCTCGCAAGTAGCTGGGACCACAGGCACCCGCCACAACGCCCGGCCATTTTTTTTTTTTGGTTGCAGCCATCATTGTTGTTTGGCCAGCCCGGGCTGGGGATTCGAACCCGCCACCTTAGGTGTACGTGGCTGGCCAGTATTAGTTCTAATAGATTTTTTTATAGATTCCACTTAAAATGTCTATTTACAAAATTACATTGTGAATAAAGATAATTTTATTTCTTTTTTTCAATCTGGATATCTCTTATTTCTTTTCCTTGTCTGATTGCTCTGGCTGAAAACATCAGTACAATATTGAATAGAAGTGGTAAGAGCAGACATCGTATAGTTCATAGGCAGAAAAATTCAGTCTTTCTCCACTAAGTATGATATGAACTGTAGGGGTTTTCGTAGATGCTTTTTGTCATTAAGGAAGTTCCTGTCCCTACCTAGTTGTCTTAGAGTCCTTATGAGAATTGGATATTGTATTTGTCAACTTATTTTTTAAAACATTTATCGAGATGATCATGTGGCTTTTCCTTTTTTAGTTTGTTAATGTAGTGATTGGTTTTCTAATGGCAACTCAATTATGTATTCCTGGAATAAACCCTAATTGATCATGGTATATTATCCTTTTACTATATTATTAAATTTTATTGGCTAAAATTTTGCTCATAGGTTTCATATCTGTGTTTATGAGAGATAACAGTCTCATGTAGCTTTGATTTCTCATACAGTGTTTACTTGGTTTTGCTGTGAGAAGAGTGTTCTCTCCCTTTCAATTTTTGAGTTTATGCAGTATCAGCTTACTTCTTCTTTAAATATTTTTGCAACAATTCCATTGAAATATAATTCATATACCAAAAAATTCATATGCCAAAAAATATAAGTCATACACCAAAAAATTTATTTAAAGTATACAACTCAATGGCTTTTAGTGTATTCACTTAGAGAGTCCATTTCCATGTCTTCCCTCCCAATCTTTAGGCTATTTTTGCTAGATGTTTTATGGATACATATAAGCTTCACAATGTATTGTTGTTATTTTTTACTTAAACAATTATATTTTAAATGTATTCAAATAAATAGAATTATTTGTATATTAATAAGTATTTTATATATTTATCTATGTTATTACTATTCTGGCCTCTTTATGTAGATCCAGGTTTACATCTGGTATCATTTTCTTTCTGCCTAAGTGACTTCTTTTAACATTTCTTAAGTCATTTGCTGGTGATGAATTGTTTCAGCTTTTGTATGTCAGAAGATATTTTTATTTCACCTTTGTGTGTGAAATATTTTTACTGGGTATAGTTCTATCTCAAGAGGTTCTTTTTTTTATGTACTTTAAAGGTGTTGCTATACTGTTTTCTCATTTACATTGTTCTGAGAAGAAGTCTACTATCATCTTATATTTGTTCTTCTGTCTAAAATTGTCTTTGTACTTTGACTGCTTTTAAGAGTTTCTCTTTATTGCTGGTTATAAGAAATTACAGTATTGTGTCCCTTGGCTTTTTTTTTTAATATTTCTTGTGCTTGTTGTTTGTTGAGCTTCTTAGATCTATGAGTCTATAATTTTAATCAAACTTGGAAAACTGTCAGTGATATTTTTACTTCAAATATTTCTCTCCCCTTCTTTCTCCTTTACTTTTGGACTCCAATGTTATACTTATTATGCTGCTTGAAATAGTCCCACAGCTCACCCATGCTCTTTCAGTTTTTTTGGATTCTCTTCACTCCTTATGTTTCATTTGGGAATTTCTATTTCTATGCCTTCAAATTCACTCATCTTTTCTTCCAGATTATCTAGCCTGCTGTTAATTACTTTCCATTTGTTTTTCATTTCAGACATTAAACTTTTCATCTCTAAAAGTTCAATTTGGGTCTTTTAAAAAATATCTCCCATGTCTCTACCTTCTTAATTAACATATGAAATAAGCTTATAATAATTGTTTTAATATCGTCTGATGGTTATTTGAACATCTCTAGCAGTTCTGGGTCAGTTTTAATGGACTGATAATTCTAATTAAGTGCTATGTCATTCTGCATCATTACTTTCCTGATAATCATTGATTGGACACCAAACATTACAAATTTTACCTTGAATTTTATTGGGATACAGTCAGATTATTTGGAAAAAGTTTAATGCTTATAGGCCTTGCTTTTATGATTTTAAGGGGTTTTGGAGCAGAACTCAGTCTAAAGCTAATTATTTCCCAAAATTGAAGAAATCTTTTTGCAGTATTCTATTCAATGCCCTATTACCTATGAATTTTTCCATTTTGGTTGATGGTAAAACAAATTATTCCTCCTGGTGCTGTGTGAGATTACTGTTCTTTACTGACTAATGTTCAATGTCTTGAAACTATTATTTTATATATTTTGTCCTTTAGTTGTTCTTGTTTCAAACAGAAAGATAAATCTATTCCCTGTTATTCCATCTTCGGAGGTGAATATTTTCTATTACTTTTATTCATCCATTTATCTGTTCAACAAATAATTGTGCCCTGGGTGGTGCCTGTGGCTCAAAGGAGTAAAGCGCTGGCCCCATATGCTAGAGGTGGTGGGTTCAAACCCAGCCCCAGCCAAAAACTGCAAAAAATAAAATAAAATAATTGTGTCCCTTTTCTATGCTATAAAAGGCTGAGAAGATTCAAATAAAAGATCTGCTCCAGGAGGATGAAAATTTGCCTATTCTGCTTACAACTGTTGTTCCAGGAAATGAACAAAGTCCTCATTCATCCTAGTGCTCAGAAGCAGTAGGGGGAGAGACAATTCTATTTCAGTGAACAGGTTCCATGTGAGCACAAGAACTGGCCACACAGAGGGAAGAATGCTTTAGTCGACATGGGAGAATCTAAAAGGCCTGAAAGCAAAGGTAACAATTGGAGCCATTTGTAAAAGGGGAATAGAAGTCTGTTAGAGAGACAAGGGGTTAAGATACTGCAGACAGATGAACTAATATGATTAACAAAGATATAGAGGCATGAAGACACATAATATGTTCAGAGAACTAAAATGTACTTGGTATGTTATATTTGTTTGTTTTTATTTGTTTGTTTGTTGTGAGATAGGCCTGTTGCTCAGTCTAGAGAGCAGTGACATCATCATAACACATTACAACATCAAACTCCTGGCACAAGTAGCTGAGACAATAGGCTTATACCACCAGGCCAGCTAATTTTTTTTCTAACTTTTTTGTAGAGATGTAGTCTTTCTATGTTGCTCAGGCTGGTCTTGAACTCCTGGCCTCAAGTGATCCTCCCACCTAGGCCTCCCAAAGTGCTGTGATGAGAGGTGTGAGTCACTGTGCCCAGCCATTTGGAATGTTATGTATGTAAGAGGTAGAGGTGGGACCCAAACAAAAGGAGAGTGGTAAAAGATGAGACTGAGCAGGTGGTTAGAGGCAAGGTCATCTCCAGGGGTCCTCAAACTTTTTAAACAGAGCACCAGTTCACTGGCCCTCAGACCGTTGGAGGGCCAGACTGCAGGCCCTGGGATGAGTCAGCTGCTAAGCAGGACAGGCAGCACTGGCAAAAACATCTGGCGGGCCCAATAAATGTCCTTGGCAGGCCATAGTTTGAGTATGCCTGAGGTTCTTGCATAATAAGATAAGGTTATAGACATATTTTTGAAGAGAACATGATTGACTCATATGAAACTTACAATTTTTGGAGAAAAGAAGACCAGAAAAAAGATTAAATCACAATATTAGAGAACCCTGTGAGAGAATGGAGAGAAAATGGCCCAGGAAGACAGAAAGTGGGTCTGAAATTAGAGTGAGGTAAGTAAGGCACTTAGGGACGATGTTTAAAGAGCTGCTCACTCTCAGGAGGATGAAAGTGCCCACTGTGTCCCCGCACACCAAGACAATGAATGGTTCCTTAAAATTTGCACTCTAGATGCCACACTTGCCTCCCTCTAGTCCTGGTCCTGGTAGGAAGATTTCTCCTTTCCTGTAGGCAATCAAACAACAATTCAACGGCATAGTGGTCCACATAGAGATTGCAAATTAATAGACAACAGACAGACATAGACAGTACATAGAGAACATATTTATTTGCACAGAAGATTTTGAACTAAGTGTCTCTCCACCATTTAGAACTAACCGTTGCCAGAAGTCGGTTATATATAACAGATCTTTACCAAGAAGATGGAAAGTTTGAATTAAATCTTTTGTAAGTTGATGTCCCACTCCTGCTCATGAACAGCCAGCCATCTCACCCGGGCCTCCCAACAGGTCCTTGACAAAGCCTGGAGGAAGACTGGCCAAACTGGCTCCCAGGCACCTCACATCCTGACCTCGCCCCCAGGAGACAACTCCCCAAACAGATGAGGCTTTTTCAGGAAAGGCCTGCACTCTGAAGCCTTGCCACTCAAAGTATGTTCACTATGCCACCGTATAACAGGACAGAAATGGGTGCTGTTCAGAAATGCAAAATCTCAGGTCTCGCGTGTGACGTGCATTTTCCTAAGATCTTCAGCAGCTGATATGCACATCAAAGTCTGAGAAACATTGCTAGAGATCACTTTCTCAGGGTTGATTCCAGAGGGCTTTCTTTTACAGAAAACATTAGAAATGGCATTTGGAATCTATAGTAGGTTGAGTGGTGGTCCCAAAAATGACATGTCCATGCCCTAATCCCCAGAATCTATGCCTGTGACCCTATTTGGAAAAAAGGGTCTTCACAGATGTAATAACGTTAAGCATCTTGAGGGGAGACCATCCTAGATAAACAATACAGGAGGGCCCTAAATCCAATGATAAGTGCCTTTATAAGAGTCAGGCAGGGGAAACTTGACATAGAGGAGAGCAAAAGGTGAGTTGACACTGAAGCGGAGAAGCCTGGGGACACCACGAGCCACAAGAATCTGAAAGAAGCTGGGAGCAGAATCTCCCTTGGAGTCCCCAGAGGGATATGGCTCTGCTGACACCGCAACTTTACACTTCTGGCCTCTACAACATGAGAGAACACATTTGTATTGTTCAAATCCACCAAGTTGGTGGCCATTTGTTATGGCAGCCCTAGAAAACTAGCATAGCACTACCTAATTCATTTATCCATTCATTCATTAGCCAGTCAATTGGAGACCAACAGTAATTAATTAGTCATCGTCTACATGCCATTTCTCAGACAGAGAACCTGAGGTCTATAGAGCTGAGATATGCTTATTGTCATACCCAGTGAGTCCAGGCCAGATCATTTTTATCTCAAATACAATTTGCCTTTCTATTTCACAATCCTTTAGCAGCAAAAATTAGAGCCCAGATTATCTAGTAAGTTATAAATATAATTCTCACCAAATTAAGGTCTTCACAGTAACACATACATAAAATAGCTCTCACACAATTTCTAGTTTTAGCACATTAATGAAAATGAACATTGTCCATCTCATCTTATATAAATTCCTATGGTATCTTCCCCAAGTCCAGAATCCCAGGGCCTTCTCCTGTCTAATACTCCTTCCTCACATCAGAGCAAAAAAAAGCTGATGTTCTCATTTGTCTTCAATCTGTTCATTTCTAATGTTTTACTTCTACCAGGACTTTTGTACCTTTCACAGCTAATTGTAGAATTAAAACTTTGCCTCTCGCCCTTTACCAGTGAGATAGTTGGATAAACAAAGGGGCCTCTGGAAATGCAGTGGAAACAATCATTTTGAGGGCCTGGGATAGGGGTTAGGAGGAATTATGCTCTATCTTCCTCATTCCTTCATCATCCATTTACTCAACATACAGAGGTTAAGCCCTTTCTGCATGCTAGGTGCTGTTCTGAACTTTGGAGTGGAGTTTTGGGCAAGAAAGCCCCAGCCCCACTCTCAGGGTGTTCATGAACCAATCCCCAGGGAGAAAGGTCCTTCAATGTGGCAGAACAGGTGTACATATGGTGCTATCTGGCAGTTAGGGCTCATAATTAACACCATGAGACAATAGGGCATAGTGGGGAGTATGACAAACGATAGGCATTGATTGAAACTAGTAAACTGTTGGTGTCCGGGCCTGAATACATGCTGTGGCAGGCTTAGGCACAGGAGCTATGGAAGCTCTGAAAGGGGCACCTAAATCAGGCACTCCCCATGCTATCCTGAAGGAAAGCCATGGAGACCTGCTGGCATCTTCATGCCTTGGCAGTCTTTAGTACCAGCTTTATCCTTTTTTTTTTTTTTTTTTTTTGCAGCTGGGCCCAAACTGAGATCATAGTGCCAGACTAAGATCACATGTCTCAGGAGCTTTTATATACATCTTTTATGTTCAGTCTTCACAGCACAAACCACTATTCATGGATCACAGTCTGCAGAGTAAACATTCCCCCTGGAGAAGCTTCTCCCAGAGAGCAAAAGGAAAGAGAAAAGGCTGGACCTGGCTGGAAGGAGTGAGGCTTCAGCAGGATGGAAGTGAGAGTCTGAAGGTACTGACAAGGGCTAAGGGATTGGGTAGGGGGAATGCTATGGAGCAGATGGTCAGACAATAAGCCTTCCATGTCCTTTTAAAGGGATGAACTTGGGTTCAACTCTTCAACAATAGTTCTATTCTGATACTCACGTGTCCTTGGGAACCTAGGAAGAAAGGTGTAGTTATTTGTAGTTCTACATTTTCACTTCACTTTCTTTCAATACCAGCAGCAACTTTTAAAGCTAAAAGGAGCCGTACTTCAGAAAGGAAGTGGGGCCACAAAGATGATGATGCTCAAAAGCCATGGCCACAGACCCCCAAGGAAGCCTCCCTGTCTCACTTCAGAAGATGATGTCTAAGGAGCAAAGGTATGATACCATCTCAGCCTTTCTAAATCTATCTACAATGGGTTACCCTAAGGGCTTCTTCTTAAAAGCCCATGAGTAGCCTCTAAAAGACGCCAAGTCTAAAATAATTGACTTGAAATTTCTCAATAATTACAAGATCATATAGGGCATCATCAAAATAACATTCATTTGTGCTATAGCAGCTACAAATCATAGAGGCTCATTGTTGCATTAATTTGATATACCCTTAGAAGGACATTAAAGAGGTCCTTAGGAGTCAGCAGCAATAGTTGGGGCTAACTAAATAAGAAAACAACCAATTTGGAAAGAACAGAATGCTAGAAATGGAAGTTAGAAACCCTAAGAGTTCAGACAGAGGTAAGTTAGCACAGGAGTTAAGAAGAGGGACTACAAGAAAGGAGAAATCCTCGGTTCAGATTCCAGCTTGGCTATGTGCCTGGCTTTTTAATCTTGGGTGAATTATTTATCTTCCCTAAGCTTCAGTATTCTAATCTGATTAATAGGTATGATGGTGGTCTTTCTTTCATAGACTACCCGAGAGGACTTGATGAGATGATGGAGCTCTTTGCAGTGAACCTTGTTCATTGTATAAAGTCAGCCCTCCTTAGCAGTGGGTTCCACATCAGTAGATTCAACCCATTGGCAGATCTATAGTAAACATGTATAGACTATTTTTCTTGTGATTATTATCTACACAACACAATATTATAACTATTTACATAGCAATTACATTTTGCTAGGTATTAAGTAATCTAGAAATTACTTAAAAGTATATGGGAAGATGTGCATAGATTATATGCAAATACTATACCATTTTATATCAGGGACTTGAGCTTCTGGAGATTTTGGTATCTGTAGAAGATCCTGAAACAAATCCCCTACAGATACTGAGAGACAACATTGATAGAGGAAGACATAGGCATGGGTGATATATTAATATATGTGTGCATACTGATTACATATTAATCTTCATATGCTACAAATATGCAAATGCATATGTATCTACATATTTGTACATGTACATATATAATTTACACTAATGAGAAAGTATTAGCTATGCTTCTGAGCTTTACCCCACGTACAGCCCTGAACTATCCTCTCTGGCAAGCTTTGAACCTTCTCCATGAAGTAAATTTCCATGCGCAACCATTCAGCCATTCGAGTCCAAAGATTTAACTATCCAGTATTGCCTTTTCATAATCTGCTTTAATTGTTATTGATTTGTATGCTTGGAAAGTGTCTGGAGATGATAAAGTCCTCCTGTCTGATTCACCGCTGACCTTTGGCTGGTCTCTGGCTCATCCTTGGTACTTCGGCAGTTTCTCTTCAGCACTTCTACAGATGGTTGCACCTGCTGCCCTGCAGAGGTTTCTACTCCTGTGAAAAAGTGAATTATCAATAAAAAAACTGGCAAATGGCAGACAATTAAATAAAATCAATTATTCAAAAGAAGATTTAATATGGAAAAGAAGTGAAGTGAAATAAAACATACACATATATAATTATCTCTATCTATTAGAATTAAATTATGACATTCAAGGAGAAATTCTTCCCCAGGGTTTGATCAAGGTGCTGTGACATGCACCTTCCACACTGATCTCTGACAAGTCCTATTTCCTCCTTGCCTGAGTTTAGGTTCTCACATTTTTAGTAGTGATCCAAGAATTCTTGGTTATTTCTCACTCTTTGAGTGACAGGCAACAGCAAAGAAAAAAAAAAACCAGTTGTTGTCATGCTGTGGAAAAGAGATGTATTTGGTGATGGATGAAGTTAAAATTTCGTAGAACTTTTAAAATCTGCCAACTAATTATCGGTTTATAATTATCATCAATAACTTCCTCATATCATTTATATTTGTCCATGTGGAGAAAATAAAGTTATAAACTCATTTAAACCACTTCAAGGGCTGAGTAAAAGGAATCTAATACAACTCTTTCTCTCCAAAATACGGAAAGAATGTCTCAGCTGCTCTGTGAGACAGAAAAAACTCAGAACTTGAGCTCTGTAGGCCTCTAGCTACAGATTTGTACACACAATGGAATGTCATTCCATCATAAATAAACAATGAAATTCTATCATTTGCAACAACATGGATGTAACTAAAGGACGTTATCGTAAGTGAAATAAGCTGGGAACAGAAAGACAATTACCATATGTTCTCGCTTCTATGTAGGAGCTAAAAATATTGATCTCATGGAGGCAGAGAGCCAAATGGTGATTACCAGAGGTTGAGAAGAGTAGGAGAGAGGTGGGATAAAGAAGGGTTGGTTAATGGGTACAAAAATATGGTTAGATAGATGAAATAATATTTGGTTTTCAAAATCACAATAGGATGACTATAGGTAACACACGATATACTTCAAAATAACTAGAAGAGTATATTTGGAATGTTCCCAACACAGAAACGATGAATGTTTGAAGTTATGGATATCCCAGTTACTCAAAGTATCACACAGTGTATGCTTATATCAAAATATCACATGCAACCCATAATGTGTACAACCATTATATACCCATAAAAACTAATGAATTAAATTTTTTTAAATGGTGAGACTTAGGAATATGGGACAATCTCCCCTTTTAAGTGAACTGTATAGAAATCATTTTGTATCTGTTTTCTAAAGTTGTTCAAGTTGGTTTAAATATAACTTAAAAGGTAGGTTCAAGTGGGAAAGAGGAATTCATTCCTCCTTTTAGAAATAAAGCTGGGGATATATTAGCATGGTCAAATGAAAATACTAAGCCAATTGCAAATTAATGAACACTTTCTACACCTTCAGCCTTAAGGTCAGCAGGAGATCAGGAGTAGAGTGAGCAGGTGGGGCTGGGAGCCAGGAAAACCCGGGAAAGATCACCTATATATCTGTCTAACAAGGGTACAGGTGAACTTTTCTAGAACTAGAATATAAATGTTTTGATACAATGATTAAGCAAATGACATGAAATTTATGTTAACCAGCTTGATGAAAGTGTTTCAAATTGTATATGAAAACAGCACAATGAACCCCATGTTTGCATTAATGTATACAGATATCAATTAATAAAAAAATAAAAATAAAAAATAAAAATAAAAATAAAAATACAGCGCACAGAATGGGAGAAAAGTTTTCAAATCACACATAGGCCTATTGAATTCAGTATAGAGAAATATAACAACTCAATCATTAAACAGACACATCAGCCATTTTAAAATGAACAGAGGATCAAAACAATCTAAACATGTTTTTCCAAAGAAAGCATAAAAATGGCCCGGTAAGCACCAGGGAAAGATGTTACACATCATTAACCTTCAAGGAAAGACAGACAGAAACCACAATAATACGCAGCTTCAAACCTACTCACATGGCTAAAATAAAAAAGAAAGATAAGAAGGGTGAGAAGGATAAGGAGAAATTGGAACACTCATATACTGCTAGTTGGAATGTAAAATAGCACAGCTACTGTGGAAAATAAGCTGACAGTTCTTCAAATAAACATTGAGGTACTATATGAGGCAGCAACTGCACTCCCACGTGTGTACCCAAGACAAATAAAAACATGTGTTCACATAATTTGTCATGAATGTTCACAGCAGCATTATTCATAATCTCCAAAGAGTGTGACAACTCAAATGTCCATCAACTGATGAACAGATAAATAAATGATGGCATTGTCACACAATGAAATACTTGGCAACAAAAAATAAATGAAGCAGTGATGTACACGATACGTATGAACCTTGAAAACCTATGCTACATAAGAAACTCAGTCACAAAGGACCATATATTATAAGGTTTCTTTTGTACGAAGTGTGCAGAATTGGCAAACTCATAGAGACAGTAACTAGATAAGTGGTTGCCTCAGGCTAGAGGATGAGGCCATTGTGGGCGATGGTTAAGAGGAACAGAATTTCTTTGCGGGTCAGTAAAAATGTGCTAAAACTGATTACCGTAATACATGTAAAATTCTGTGACAATATTAAAAGCCACTGCATTGTACACTCTGAATGTATGATATGTACATTGTATTTCAATCAAATCACTTAAACATAAATAGAAGTCGTAGTGCCCAGTAAAGTTTTTGTAAACATAGATAAGCTTATTCTAATATTTACACGGAAAGGCAAAGGAGCTAAAACAATTTTGAAAAATAAGTTTAAATTGGTAGGACTCATTCTACCTGGTGTTGAGGCTCAATTTATTGCTATAATAATCAATACAGTAAGGTGCTGGCAGAGGAATAGACATACAGATCAATAGAACACAATAGAGAATCCAGAAATAAATCAACACAAATATACTCGATTGATTTTTGACAAAAGGTGTAAAAAAGCAGTTCAATGAAGAAAGGATAGTCTTTTCAAAAGATAATGCTGGAACGATTAGACACCCATAGGAGGTAAAAAAAGAACATCAACCTTCCTGCTGGATCTAAAAGTTAACTCAACATAACAGTAAAATTATAAAACTCTTAGTAGATACACAGGAGAACATCTAGGACGTAGGG
The DNA here is from genome assembly GCA_963574575.1 of Galagoides demidoff. NCBI lineage: Eukaryota > Metazoa > Chordata > Mammalia > Primates > Galagidae > Galagoides > Galagoides demidoff. The sequence continues at coordinate 51,828 of CAUYQV010119593.1, read as the reverse complement.
TTAAGGGAAGAGCTCCAAAGACGTGACACAAAAGAATGATTCATAAAAGAAAAAAGTTATTAATTGGACTTCTGACTAAAATCTTTGGCACTATGCAGTACTGTGTTAAGGGAATGAAAATACAAACTACAGATGGGGAGAAAATACTTTAAAATCCCGTATCTAATAAATGCCTTATAAGCGGAATATGTAGAGAACTCTCAAAACTCAAAAATTATGCTTTTTTTCCAATTAAAAATGGACAAAAGACATAAACAGATACTTCACCAAAGAGGAGAAATGGATGGCAAATAATCATATGAAAAGATGTTCCATATCATTAGCAATTAGGAAAGTGCAAATTAAAATCATCAGATACCACTACATATTGACTCAAACAATTAACAATATTTCTGAAGTAATGATATAATAATGACCTAACACAAGAACGTTAGATTGTATAAAAAAAAAATCAGCACATTGTACCCCACATATGCATGAATGTATCCAAGATCTATGTGTATTTGACTTAATAAAAAAAAATACAGACAAATTGAATGCACTGTTTGTGGAAATCTAAAAGGAAATAGCCACTCTTAAAAATAGCTTGACAGTTTCTTACAAAACTAAACAGGTACTTGCCATATGACCTAGCAATCATACTTTTGAAGATTCATCCCAGAAAAACGAAAACTTTGTTCACAAAATCTTAAAACTGCAGATGCTTGTATGGATGTGTAGAGAAAGAAACACTTTTACCCTGCTGGTGGGACTGCAAACTAGCACAACCTTTTTGGAAGTATGGAGAACCCTCAAAGCACTCAAGCTAGACCTCCCATTTGATCCTGCAATCCCATTACTGGGCATCTACTCAGCAGGAAAAAAAAAGAAAGAAAGAAAAACCCATTTATCATAAGGATGCTTGCACTAGACTGTTTATTGCAGTTCAATTTACAATCGTCAAAATGTAGAAACAGCCTAAATGCCCACCAACCCAGGAATGGATTAACAAGCTGTGGTATATGTACACCATGGAATACAGTTCAGCCATTAAAAAAGATAAAGACTTTACATCCTTTGTATTAACCTGGATGGAAGTGGAACACTTTCTTCTTAGTAAACCATCACACAAATGGAGAAGCACGAATCCTGTGTATTCTATTTTGATATGTGGACAATTAATGACCTAGTACATGGTGGGGGATAGAGGAAGGGGAGGGCAGAGAGAGAAGGAAGGAGGGAGGGGTGATAGAAAGGAAGAACAGAGAGAGGGAAGGAAGGAAGAAGATAGGGTCTTGGTGTGTGACACATCTTTTGGGGACAAGACACAATTGCAAAAGGGACTTTACCTAACAAATGCAATCAATGTAACCTAGTTTCTTGTACCCTAAATGAAATCTCCAACAATAAAAAAAAAAAACCAAAACCTGAATGTAAATGTTCATGTAAGCTCTATTCATATATTTGGAAACAATCCAAATATAATTGAATAGCAAATAATAGAACAAATTCTAGTATATCCATGCAATATAAGAGCACTCTGTAATAAAAGGGCGTGAACTATTGATGCTTACAACAGATTGGATGGACTGCAAGGGCATAAATCTTAGTGAAAAGAAAAAAAGAAATCTATCTCAAAGGCTACACTCTGTATGATTCTGTTTATGTAACATTCTGAAAATTAGGAAATGGTAAAGGTGAAGAAATTAATGGTTGCTGGGGACAGGGAATAGGTTGTAGGGGTGGTAGCCTGGGGCAGGTGCACATACAAAAGAGTAGTACCTGAGTCTTTAATGGAAGCAAAGAAGATTTTGTGGGAGTTATAGTCATATCCTCCATCCATGGTTTCACTTTCTGTGGTTTCAGTTACTCACAGTCAGCTATTTGATTTAGGTAACTAGTTCAATAGTCTGAAAATACTAAATGAAAAATTCCAGAAAAAATGCATAAGTTTTAAACTGCGTGCCACTCTGAGCAGTATAATGAAATGCCATGTCATCCTGCTACAGCTGGGACACACCATCCCTTTCTCCAGTATATCTCTGCTGTAGATGCTATGCTCCCATTACTATGTCAGAAAAAAAGTGCACATAGGGCTCCCTTATATCTTCAGTTTCAGACATCCACTTGGGGTATTGAAACGTAACCCCCACAGACAAGGGGGTCTACTGTGCATGACTCTAAACAAGGTATAAAAGTGTATAGAACTAGACACACATGAAAATTTTAAACTAGAGAAAATGTAATAAGGTCTGTAGTCTATCTAGTATAGTCTATGGTATAACAATATCAATTTTCGGATATTGTTATTGTACTGTACCTGGATCATATGATGCCATTTGGGGAAGACAGATAAAAGGTACACCCAACTCTATAGTATTTTCACAACTTCCCATGAGTCTATAATTATTCCAAAATAAAAAGTTTAGTTTGCAATCCCATCAACAATACATAAGGTGTTCCCCTTTCTGTACTCTTTACTTATCATAAATTCGTTAGCACTAGAATGTTTATTGCAGCTCAATTCACAATTACAAAATGTGGAAACAACCCAAGTGCCCTTCAGTCCATGAATGGATTAACAAACCATGATATATATACCGTGGAATATTATTCAGCTACAAAACTAATGGAAATTTTTTATATTTTGTATTTACATGGAAGGATTTGGAGAACATTTTTCTAAGTAAAGTATCTCAAGAGTAAAAAAGCAAGCATCCCATGTACCATAAGCAGAAAGTAGTAGGTTAATAACTACAGGCCCACATGAGAGAAAAACACAACCAAATTCAAGAAGGGAGTGATGTTGATAAGTTCCTACCTAATGGATACAATGTAGGGGGATATGGCACACTTTCTGGTGAAGGACTCAACTATAACTTGCACTTTACCTTACAAATCCAAATAGTATAACCGAATCATACATACCCTCAATATTAATCTGAACTTTGTAAGTTTAAAACAGCAGAAGTTATAATGCCAAAATTTGTATTTTATTTATGTGCTATATTACTGAACAACAAAATTTTCACAATGAAGCTAATCTTTAACAAAAAAGACAGCATGTAGGGATATATCTTTTTTACTGCTTATGTTTTCAAAACAACTTGCATCTTACTGAATTGTTCTTTTGCCTTTGAAAATGAAGCTTTTAGAAGTATTTGAGATTTTGAAATACTACTAAGTAATTAATAAATCAACCTAGGTGTCCTACAATAATATTAAATATTTGTATGCAATTTGTCTATGTTAGTTAAAAACATCATTTTATCACGAGGATATTTGTACTAGACTGTTTATCATAGCTCAATTTACAATTGCCAAAATGTGGAAGCAACCTAAATGCCCACCAACCTAGGAATGGATTAACAAGCTGTGGTATATGTACACCATGGAATACTATTCAGCTATTTAAAAAGATGGAGAATTTACATCTTTTGTATTAACCCAGATTGAGTTGGAACTCATTCTTCTAAGCAAAGCATCATAAGAATGTAGAAGTAGGAATCCAAAGTTCTCAATTATACTATGAAGGCAGTATATAATCTAATACCAGGTGGTGGGTAGGGGAATGAGGGAGTGGGGAGAGGAAATAGGAGAGGAGTGGGGGGTGTCATAGTGTATGGCATACTTCCTGGGGGGATAGGACACCATTATAAGAAGGACTTTACCTAACAAATGCCATCAGTGTAGCCGAATTCTTTGTACCTTCAATGAATTCAAGCAATTAAAAAAAAAAAAAGTTAAGAAAGCTATGATCACAGAATTCAATGAATGGAATGCAAAAATCTATTTTGATTTTAGTAAACTGCATATATTGAAAACAAATCTTGGAAACTGGAATACATTGAATTTTGTCCTTGTGTCACCTAGGGAGAACTGAAGAAATTAAAAAATAAGAACTCTAGTGGTATACAAGATTTAATTTTGAAATTTTATGGTTGTATTTTGGAATATCTTGACCTGGCAAATCTTTGACAGAGCTCCCATTCTAATGGCATAAGTTATATTCTATTGTCAGAATGGAATGAAGTTGAGAAAGCCTACATTTGGCAACATCTAGTTTTTGTGAAATAATTAAAAGAATTGATAAATACAGATAATTTCTCTGGTTTTAAATAAAAGTATTGAAGGAAGATGCACTGAACTAAAGCAATATAACCAAACTTAGCAAAATATTTAGGCTGGAATTTTTATTCCTATTAGTACAAAAAAATTGTGACTGAAAATATTTGTATTTGGTGAAATTAGCTCTGGGATTTTCTGTAGAGAATTTTTTTTCTTTTTTTTTTATTGAATGGTAACTATGTACATTAATGCATGGAGAAATTTTTTTTCTATTAAAAATATTAGAGTCTACAGAATAGTCAAAACTACCAAAAATGTCAAAGTTATTAACTATTAAAGGCTACTTTGAAGGCAACTTTAAGCTATTCAAATAATTATATGGTCATATTAAAAATATATTTTTCAGGAAAAATATCAGTGCCATGGTTTTAGAAACACATTTAGCTAAAAAAGATGGTGACTAAAGTACCTGAATGATACCAAGAACAATTATTTTCCACACATTATTTTTAGGGTTTGTATAATCAATACACACATTTTTTAAAAAATTTTTGGTTTCCATTAAATGATATGTACTATTTTTAGAAGGAATTCTGTATATGAAAACTGTTTCTAATAGAACTATTTCCATTAAGTTATTTAGTAAGTAAATATTTCAAAATTGTACAATTGTTATCTCTCATTTAAAGGAACAACAAATTTTGTGGTCTCAATTTTGGGCAATAAACTTTATGGTCACCATTTCAAAAGTGTTATCTTTAGGAGAAATGAACACCAGTTAAAAACTTAGAACTCTCCTAAACTGAATTTTATATAAAATTTTTTAGGCTTGGAGGTCAGACTAGTATACAAATAATACTTCCTGGTAGAAGGATGGTTGGCTCAATTCTACAAGAGAGTACGACACAGACTTTGCTTGAAAAGTGACTCTAAAAATGAATATTGACAGAGAAGAAAGGAGGAAGGGGAGGAGAGAGAGAAAGATGAAGGAAGAGAAGAAACAAGGGAAGGAAAAAGGGAGTAAAGCCAAACATTGGAGTTAAAAGTCTTGCATGCTTTCCTAACAACCAGGAGTTTAACCTGTGATCTTGGGGCAAATCATTTTGTTCCTCGCAGCTTCAGTTTCTTTATGTGTAAAATGGGGGTAGTAACCATACGTACTCTCAGGATTGCCAGGCAAGAGCACATAGCAAGTCACTGGTAAAACGTTGAAGTACACGGAGAGGGCATGGCTCTTCTGACTCCCACCCTCAACATCAGCAGCAGCTCTTCCAGAATCAAATGAGGAAGAGCTCTAGGACCTTTGGCTACCTGGGGAGAATAAAATGGAGGGAGTGGGCAGCAAGACCATCCAGGATCAGTCTGTTCTCCTCATTAGACCTCTGATGTGGGGTCTGACCTGCACAGCAATGCTGCTTGCTTTGTGTAGGCTGCAAGTTAGAATAGAAAACACTAGTTCGTGCATTAGTTCATACATGGTATTACAGTTCTCCACCACACACAGCTCAGCTGCCATTCAGCCCTAGTCTATGAACTACAGAAGCCCATGCCATTGATGTGTTACTAAAATGCATCTGTGTGACCTGGGGTTCCTCCTACCTGAGGTGGCTGACATAGGCAGAACCCACCAACACATACCCCTAGCCATAATACAGACCAGGTGTCACCAGCTTGGCAGTATTCCGGTTATAAGATCCTTCCCACCTGGGAGAGTTGTCATAGGCAGCCACAGTCACTTCTGTGAGATTTGTCACTTGAGCCCTGTTTGTTCCCCAGGATTAGGTTGCACAGGCACAATGTTCAGTCTCCACTGGTTAAATACAATCATGTTTCAGTGTTGAACTATTTTTGTTTCAAAGCCTTTGGATTTAAATTTGGTTACATTTTACTGTGAGCTCTCCACCCTTTCTCTTTAATCCACCGACCTCCTACCAGTAACCCTGTATTGCCCTCTACACCAATTCTTTGGGTTCTTAACCAGTTCCTTTTCCTGAGCTATGCCAGCCTCTTCTTATCTTAGCAGATGAAGCCGTCCTGGTAGTGGAATATATCCTTCCCTAAAAGTTCACTTTAGAACTGATTTTGAGAACATCTTGTTTAAGATTCAGAACTTTGAGTCTCAGCCTGGGAGAGACCCCATTTCCTCAACCGTTATAGTAAACAAACAAAATATAAGCAAAGAAAATTCCAAACACATTAAAACATGCAAAAAAAAGGAAATTAGAATAGACGCTTACTCTCACATACAAAAATCAACTCAAAATGGATTAAAGACTTAAATGTAAAACCCAAAATTATGAGCCTACTTGAAGAAAACATAGGAGAAAATTTCCATGATATTGACCTGGTCTGTGGTTTTCTGGTTATGATGCTAATAACACAGGCAACAGTATCAAAAATAGACAAATGAGATTACATTAGATTTGAAACTTCTGCATAACAAAGGAAATAACCAACAGAGTAAAGAGACAACTTTCAGGACAGGAAATAAGATCTGCACACTGAACAAAGGGTTAATCAAAATATATAAGGGGCTCAAACAACTCAGTAGCAAGAAAACAACACATTAAAAAAAATTACTAATCAGATAAATGCCAATCAAAACCAAAATGAGATAGCACCTCACACATGTTAGAGGAGTTGTTATCAAGAAAATAAAAGGTAAGTCATGGTGAGGGTATGGAGAAAAGGGAGCCCTTTCACACTATGGGTGGGAATGCAAATTTGTACAGACATCATGGGAAATGGTATGGAGGATCCTCAAAAAAATAAAAACAGAACTACCCTATGACCTAGTAATCCTACTACTAGGTGTATATCCAGAGGGAATGAAATCAATATATTGAAGAGATTGGTAAGCCCATGTTTACTGCGGCACTATTCACAATAGCTAAGACATGGGGCAACCGAAGTATCCATCAACAAATGTATAATGAAAATGTGATTCATACAAACATTGGAAAATTATTCATACACTTAAAAGAATGAAATCTTACCAATGGTGACAATATGGATGAGTCTGGAAGATATTATGTTAAGCGAAGTAAACCAGGCCCAGAAAAACAAATAACTGCATGATCTCTCTCATGTGGACACTAAAAAGTAGATTTTGTAGAATCAGAGTGTAGAAAGGTGATTGCCAGAGGCTGGGGTGATTAATAGGAAGAGGGAGTTGAAGAGATATTGGTCCAGGACTATATTGAGAGTTAGACAGGAGGACCACATTTAAGAGATCTCTTCTACAGCAAGATAAGAATAGTTAATGATGGTATATTATACATGGTATTCTTGAAAAATGCTGAAAGTGTATGATAAGTATTCTCACCAGAAAAATGTTAACTATGTAAAGTAATGCATTAATTAACTAGATCTAACCATTTCACAATGTATATATACTTAAAATATGTTGTACACAATACATACAATTTTATATGTCAATTTAAAAAACAAATTATCTGGGCGGCACCTGTGGCTCAGTGAGTAGGGCATCGGCCCCATATACCGAGGGTCCAGGTTTCAACCCGGCCCCAGCCAAACTGCAACAAAAAAATAGCCAGGTGTTGTGGTGGGTGCCTATAGTCCCAGCTACTCGGGAGGCTGAGGCAAGAGAATCACCTAAACCCAGGAGTTGGAGGTTGCTATGAGCTGTGATGCCATAGCACTCTACAGAGGGCAACAAAGTGAGACTCTGTCTCATAAATAAATAAATAAATAAATAAATAAAATTAAAAAACAAATTATCTAATTTTTATAAAATCACCACCTATTAGTGGCTTAAGCATCATCCAAATCAGAAGGAAAAGATAGAAGGTAAGTCCTCATTAGTTTCACTTTTATCCACTAATCCAGAGAGTTGAAAACAACTCAGCAGAAGCATTCTTGAGAGTCTAAGCCTTGAAATTAAGCAGGCTCTGTTTGAATCGATTCTGATCTCTACTAGCTTGTGTGACTTTGCATAAGTCATTTTTCATCCCTGGATCTCAGTTTCCTTACCTGTCAAATGAGGATAATATCGAAAGCTACTTCATGGAGTTGACATAGGGTCAATTGAGACAATTCATGTGAAAACACCTGGCACAGAGCCTGTGTGGAGTAAGAAATCAATCAAGGTAAGTACTCAACATCTGTTAGTATGATTAAGTATCTAACCCACTAAAATATAATATTATAAATTACATAATTCACTAACGTCCCTGAGAAGGTAAGTGACTTACCTAAGACCACGCACTACAATTCTGAATTAATAGCAGAGCCTGAACTTCCACCAAGCATTCGTTTCACTTAGCATTTATTGAAAACCTACTTTCAGCTGGAAACTGAGCTCAGTCCTGGGAATGTAAAGATGAATGAACAAGGTCAATATCCCCAGGGAGCTCATACATTAATAGAGGACATGAACCATGTGTGTAAATAATTAAAATGTGTCAAGAGAACAAATGGAAGTACCTAAAAGGAACAGAATTAGTAAAAAGAACAATTCTGTCTCAGAAAAAGTGAGTCTTCACAGAATAGCTAACAGACTTGATTTCAAAAAATGCCAGACAGGGAATGTATAAAAAAATAGCACCCGAGAAAGAACAAAGAGCATGTGTGAAATGTGTGCAAAATATACAGAGGGCTAAAACTTCATGGTTATAAGAAAAACCTTAATGTGATTAATTGATCGGATTTGCTGAAGCACCAAGCAGAAGTGGGATTGGAGGCAGACACCTACTGAAATGCTTTCAGCTCATCCTCCTCATCTTTGTCTCACTACAAGGGACTCTATGAGAGCTGAAATCAAGTCAAAAGTTCTTAGAAGAGTTAAAGAATACAAGACATTGCTTGGAATGCCTAGATAACCAGATCTCCCTGCTTAACTAACAGTACCATCATTTACCCTTTACATCACCAAGAGGAACTGCAGTGAAGAGTCACAACCAACCCAAGGCAACATTGAAGATGCACAAGCAACAAAGAGCTGAATCTTAAAACCCATTGGAGCATTTTAGACAAGAAAATGACATGATCACGGGCTCTGCCTCCTGTCCTCAGAGTACCATCACACCCCTTGAGGACCTGCACGATCTCATTCTGGTCTCATTCTCCAAGAACATCTATACTTTCCCTTCCACTCTCCCAGCCTGACATCCTCTCAGTTCTGAAAACAGACCATTTCCTCCTTGCTCCAGGACACTTGTCCTTGCTGGTCCTATTGCTCCAGTGCTCAGTGTTTTCATAGCCTCCTGCTGCTCTTCCATATGGTCTCAGGTCTCAATATCACCAGCTCAGAAAGCCTGTCCCCAACCAAATTACAAAAATGACCACTTCCCTACATGTGTATCTTCCATCATATCACCATATGTTGTTTTTGAAAAACTTACCAAATTCTGTAGTTATATTTTTAGGTGTTTAATTGTTTTGATGTCCTTCTCTGCCTTGTGAGTTTTATGAAAGCAGCGATCATATTAGTAACATTGGCTAATATCCCCCAACACCTGACCCATAGAATACTCAGGATGAAGGTGAAGTAGGATTTAGGGAGCAGTTTTTGTGGGAAGGATAGAGGTAGAATCAGAGTTGTATCTCTACATCAAAGTCTTCAAAGTCAACCTTTGAAGTCCTACAGAACTGGGCTTGAATCTTCTTCCTCCATACATTACCTGTTTTCTTTGGGGCTACTTGTTTGTCTTTTATCTACCTCAGATTCCTCATCCCAAACTAGGGGTAATAATATTTATGGGAGTTTCTTAGATTGACAAGAGGCTAGTTAAATCATCCTAAATTTCCTAGGTCAGTCCTTGACCACTTCTTTTAAACCCTTACCCTTCTAGACCTCAATCCAAAATCTCAAGTTGAGGCTCATACAAGATTCTGGAAGGAAGAAATGAGAGATAAGAGTTCCCAAAATGAAAACTGAAGCATGAGGGCATAACGTAAGACAGTAATTTCATTTGGGAGCCAGTGAATAAATAGCCTACTCTTCAACTTACCTGGAAGTAAGAGTACTTCCAGGACTAAGGGAAATGTTGACATGTCAGAGAGGATAATTTTTGGGGAACAAACTCTGCATGGTAACAGTCCGTGATTCTAATCCAGGCCATATTTAAACCGAGCAAAGAATCCACACATAAGTCCTTCCAGAGTCACTCTTACAGCTCAGCTTCCTGCCCTGTGAAACATTACCATTAGTGCCACACACTCACTCTGATTCACCCTGGTTTCATCATCTGATTATAAGATAATGCACCCTGATAACTGAGCTGCTGCTGCTCGATGCCAAGGATGCATAGAAGGAAGCCGCGTTTATCCGAGCAACGGCATCCCCATTAATCACCTGGACAAGAAACTGAGATCAGACGCATTCTTCCCTGTTAACAAGCAAGCAACAGAGGGGCTATGGGGCCATCTACAACCCAGACTAGGTGAATGAAGCTGAAAGCAACTCAGGGTGGGGTTTCCACATTCCGTTTTGCCATTGCCCCCACACTCCACCCTTTCCAAAAAGGTTTCATTCACTGGTAACATGGCTCACATTGTTCATGTTTGATTGAAGTTGACAACTCCTGCCACTTTCTGAGAGATTTTCTTCACCTCTAGTGCCATCTGGGATTACCTGTGATGGAGATGATAAGCAATTTTTTATCTCTTCTTCCTTGGTCCCAAACGTGACTGCCTCTACCCAAAATAACCTGTTATAGTCATGAGAAACTTTTTATTAAACAAACCAAAACCAAAACAAAGCAACAAAAATAACCCCCAAAGCACTGTGACCACAGAACTGTGACTAATGATGGAATTTAGCAAGAAGTCAACTCTGGTTTCATGAGGCTGTACTAAGAGTTTGGGAACATTCTGCTACTAAAGCTCATGATGAATGACTCTAGGAAGAAAGCGTTGCTATTTCTTATGCTTCTTCTCTTTCGGTGTCAGTTTCATGCTGTAGGGAATAAGGAGTGACATGTAAGCATGTATCAAACTTTCTTTTGACCAAGATAAGCTACTGACATGTCAGTCATAGCATCAGAGAGCTGCTGGACTGTGTACAAATTTGATTTCGAAAGAAGGAGCTATCAGGAGAGAATTATAAATCATTCTACTTTCTCCATGTTTAGACTGAACCTATCAACTCTCCCAAGAAGCTAAGCAAAGTATACCTAGCAATAAAAAGAAACTCAATCCGGTGTGTTTGAGCCAACTCATTTTTGGTAATTTTCTTCATACAATTTCAACCTTTTAGAGAAGTTGCAAAGATATAAAGAATTTAGGTATACTCTTTTCCAACAGTTATTTATATTTTTCTTTACCATTTGTTTGTTTGTGTGTGAATAATTCCTTAAACCATTTAAAAGTAAGTTGCATGCCACATGTCGCTTTACCCCTAAATACTTCAGAATGTATTTCCTGAGGACGACCATAATACAACCATCCAAATCAAGAAACCTGACTTTGCTACATGACTATTACCTAATCCACAGTTAATATTCAAATTTTGCAATTGTTCCAATAATGTCCTTTAAAGTTTTTTTTATTTGTTTTTCTTTAAGTCCAGTTCAAAATCCAATCTAGGAATCCAGGAGTACTCATTGCATTTACTTGCCATGTATCTTATTATTTTTTTTAAATCTGAAATTTTTCCTCAGATTTTCTTTCATGAACTCTACATTTTAAAATGTGCAGGTGAATTATATTATATTTCATTCTGCAATTTGGGTTTATTTGCTCTTCGTCCATGATTATATTATATTTCTTTTCCAGACAGAATACCAGAAGTATCCCTGGAAAAGAGGAGGTAGAAATCTCTGAAGCTCATGAGAACTAATGATCCAGTTTTAATTTCTACTACTTTGAATGGACACAGTTCCTAACACACAGGCATCAGGTAAGATCCTCAGTAGGTGAGTTCCTAGTAGTAAGGACTTATCAGGTGACTTCTTACCTGTGGAACCCAACTTTCACTAGATTAATGACTTTTCTGGACCTGCTTTGACAAAGTGAAAAACTAAGTTTTAAGAGGATTAAACTAATCCCAAATAACTGGTTTCCAAAACAAAATTCAAAAATACTTCTAAAAATACAACATAACCCAGACCCAAACAATGTAAAATACAGAATTTTTTCATAAAGATCAAAAATTACCAATTTTACAAAAAGCAGAAAAATATGACCCACAACCCCCTAAAAATCAATAGCAAGAGACCCAGAATTGATATAGATGATGGAATTTAGCAGAAGAGTGTTAAAACAGTAGTGAAACATATAAAAAGTCCAAACTAAATTTAGAGATAAAAATACAACATATGAGTTAAAAAACTAATATTAGACACTGTAGAAGAAAAAATTGGTAACCAGAAGACATAGCAATAAGAACTCTCCCCAGTGAAATAAAGATTAGATGGGCTTAGATGCTGAATAACATCACCAACCCCACGGGCCATTCTAACAGATGTATAATTAGAGCCCTAAAAGGAGGGTTAGCTGGGGAAGAAAAAAACACACTCAAAAAAGTGACAGAATTTTTTCAAAATTTGAAGAAAACCATAAACATACATATCCAAAACAATCAACAAACCCCAAGCAGAAGAAACAAAAAATCTTCAGCAAGGCATATTATAACCACATTTCTTTTCCTTTTTTAAATTTCAGATTTATAGAGGGCACAAAGAATTAGGTTACACTGTTTGCATTTGTTAGGTACAGACCCCTTATAATTGTATCCACCCCCAAGAGGTGTACCATACACCGTAACACCTCATACCCCACCCTTCTCCCCTCTCTCTGTTCCCTTGTTCCTCTGCCCTCCACCTTGAATTTATTTGAGTTGTTCTCTTATGTGGATATGTATTAGATTGTCTACTGGCTTCATAATAGAAATGAGTACATTGGATTCTTGCTTCTCCATTCTTGTGATACTTTACTAAGAAGAATGTGTTTCAACTCTATCCAGGTTAGTACAAAAGATGTAAAGTCTTCGTCTTTTTTAATACAATCAAATTTTTGAAAATAAATGATAAAGAGACATTCAGAGAAAAAGATAATTCTGAAAGAAACATCACTTTCAAAGCAACTCAAGTCAGAAGAGAATACAATGACCTCTTTAAAAATAACTGTAAGCCTGGAAAAATCTCCCAAATCAAAAATAATTTTTTTTTCCTGGCATTAACAAGCTGAGATAAATAACTACAAGAAAACTGGCACTATTAAAAATATTAAAGGAAGTTCTTCGGGCATTAGTGTATGATACCAGAAGGAATGTGGAGCTATGCAAAGGAAAGAAACACTCAGGAAATAGTAAATAGGTAACTGAATATAAGAGACACTTTTTCACTAATTCCTTGGAAATATAAATAACTATTTGAAGCAATAATAAAAAAAAATTGTGAGGCTCATATCATATACATAATGACAAAAATTAGTGTATCCAATATTGCCAAGAAGATGTTAAATACATACATAGCATGTACTTTGTCAGGTTCTTACACTGTGTGCATTACACATCATTAGAAAGCGATGTAATAGGTTAGGCACAAAATGAATAAACACTAGAGCAATTGCTAGAGAAATCATCAGGATATATAATAATACTACAAGAGACAAGAAATAAAATTATGCAAATAATGTGTCCAAAGAAATAGGTAAGATAAATAAAAAATATACGGTAAGATGATAGATTTTAACACAGTCATGTTGATAATCACATTCAATGGAAGTGTTCCAAGTACGTCACCAAAAAATAGACTCCCAGATTAATTTTTTTTAAGAAGAAAAAAATATATTCAGTCTACATGAAACCGATTTAAATATAAAGAAAGGCAATTGTGATCAAAGGGAGCAGAGCAAAATGGCTGATCATTCCTCCATCAGACAAAAAATTCAACAACTATTCACTCCAGCAAGCTCCTTTAGAAGGACAAAAAAGCAGATGAGCAATTCTATTACCTGTTTTAAACATTATATCAAGAGGAACTGAAATTGGCAGAAAGGGCAGTCTTTCTTTGCCCATGCCACCCCTATCTTCTGGCAGAACTGCACCAACATGCTGAATGGAGAGGGAATTTGTGCGCATGAGAGAGGGAGAGTGAAGTAATAGTGGAACTTTGCATTGAAACTCGGGGCTACCCAGGCAGAGGGCAACACAATTCAAGGCAGAATTGTGCTGGTGCCCACAGAGGGACCATTTAGACCACCTTAGCCAGAACGAAGTCTGCTGCCCTGAAATCCAAGTTCTGGCTAGCCTCACTACTGGCTGACAAAAAGCAGCCTAGGACCAGACTAAATAGCTATAGCTTTTGAGCCACAAAGGCTGCAACCCTTGGGCAATTCCTACAGCTGTACCAGCTTGGAGCCAGTGGACTTGGGTTATACATAACCCAGTGAAACAACATTAGCAACAGCCAAGAGAGTTCCTATGTCACCCCCACACCAACTACAAAAAGTGTAGCTTAGGGAAAGTACACTTGGGAAAAGGAAAAGTTCAGAGGACTTTGTTTTACAACTTGCGTACCAGATCAGCCACAATAAAATAAAGAACCAAGCAGACTGCTGAGACCCCTGATTCTAGGCCTTAGTTCTTGGACAGAATTTCTAAATCCAGCCTGGGCCTGAAGGAAACATGCTGTCCTGATGGGAAGGACCCCGTCCTGGCAGGATTCACCACTTGCTGACTAAAGAGCCCTTGGGCTTTGAATAAACATCCGAGGTAACCAGGCAACAGTCACTATGGGCTTTGGATGAGACTGAGCTAGCCTCAGGTGCTACCTGGCTCCAGCAGCAATGAGGGCGTGGCCACATCACTCCTCTCCCAACTCCAGCAGCCCAGCACAGAGAGTGAGGGAAAAGAGTGAGAAGATTCGCCTGGTAATTTCGAGAATTCTCCCATATCTTACCTAAGTCCACCAAGGTGGTACTACTAGAAGTCTACAACAGTCATAGCATTATTGGGCTCAAAGCAACCCAAAGGCTGATATGGCTATAATGACCAAAGACTTAGATCATAATATTCAATTTTCTTTGGATGTCTGGAAAGCCTTCTCAAAAAAGACAGGTTCAAGCAAGACCAGACTATAAAGATTAAAATAAATACCTTACTCTTCAATGCCCAGACACTCATGAACATCCATAAGCATCAAGATACCAAGGAAAACATGACCCCACCAAACAAATAAGTTCCAGTGACCAATCCTGGAGCAATAGAGAAATGTGATCTTTCTGGCAAAGAGTTCAAAAGACCTGCCCTGAAGGTCAATGAACTTTGAGACAACAAAGAGAAGGAATTCAGAAGCTTATCAGAGAAATTTAACCAAAATATTGAAGTAATAATAAAAATCAAGCCAAAATTCTGGAACATAAGAATTCAATTGTCAAACTAAGAAATGCATCAAAGTCTCTCAAACAGCAGAACAGACCAAGCAGAAGAAAAAATTAGTGAGCTTAGCTTAATGACAAGCTATTTGAAAATACAGAATAGAGAAAAATAAAGAATAAAAAAGAATTAAGCATATTTACAAGATTTAGAAAACACAAAAAAGGAAATATAAAAGGTTCAAGCCTTAACAAGGAAGGAGAGAAAGAGATTGGGTGAGAAGGTTTATTCAAAGAGGTAATAACAGAGAATTTTCCAAACCTAGAGAAAGGTATCAATATTCAGGTACAAGAAGGGTCATATAAATCTGAGCAGATTTAACCCAAATAAGATGATCTCAAGGCATTTAATACAAGAAAAATTTAAAAAGCCCTAAGGAAAGCAAAATGAAGAGACATAAAGGAGCTCTAGGTCTAGCAGCAGCCTTCTTAATGGAAACCGTACAGGCCAGGAAAGAAGGGCATGAAGTATTCAAAGTGCTGCAGGAAAATAACCTTAACCTGGATTATTACATCCTGCAAATATAGCCTTAAAACATGAAAGGGAAATGAAGACTTCCCTGACAGAAAAGCTGAGGAATTTCATCAACACTGGACACACAATATAAAAACAAAGCCAGGGCCTCAGCCTACCAGATTTTAGGTCATATTACAAGGCCATAGTGATCAAAACAGCATGGCATTGGCACAAAAAATAGAGACAAAGACATTTGGAACTGAACAGAAAACCATGAGATGAAGCTAATGTCTTACAGCCACCTAATCTTTGATAAACCAAACAAGAACATACCTTGGGGGAAAGAATCCCTATTCAGTAAATTGTGCTGGGAGAACTGGATATCCACATGTAGAAGATTGAAACTGGATCTGCACCTTTCACCACTAACGAAAATCTATTCAAGATGGATAAAAGATCTAAATTTAAGGCATGAAATAATAAAAAATTTTGAAGAAAGTGGGGGGGGGGCAATTGAAGGTTTTGGCCTGGAGAAAGACTTTATGAAGAAGACTTCAATGTCAAAAATAAACAAATGGGACTTAAATATACTGAATAGCTGCTGTACAGGTAAGGAGAAAACAACTAGACAATCATCAGAATGGGAAAAATATTTGCATATTATGAACTGGACAAAAGATTGATAACTAGGATTTACAGAGAACTCAAATTAATCAATATAAAAAAGAGCCAACAATCCCTTCTATCAATTGACAAGAGAGATGAATAGAACCTTCTCCAAAGAAGACAGACAAATGCTAACAAACGTATGAAAAAATGCTCAGTGTCCCTAATTAGCAGAGAAACGCAAATCAAAACCACTCTGAGATTTCACCTAACCCCAGTGAGAATGGCCCACATCACAAAGTCTCAAAGCTGCAGATGCTGCCTGGATATGGAGAGAAGGGTACACTTTTACACTGCTGGTGGGACTGCAAACTAACACAACCTTTTTAGAAAGAAGTATGGAGAATCCTAAAAGAACTCAAATTAGACCTCCCATTTGATCCTGCAATCCCATTTTCTACCCAGAAGAAAAAAAATCCTTTTATCATAAGGACATTTGCACTAGACTGTTTATTGCAGCTTAATTTACAATTACCAAAATGTGGAAACAACCTAAATGCCCACTAATCTAGGAAAGGATTAACAAGCTGCGGTATATGTATACCATGGAATATTATTCAGCCACTAAAAAAGATGGAGACTACACATCTTTTGTACTAACTTGGATGGAGGTGGAACACTTTCTTCTTAGTAAAAGAGGGGAGGGGAGGGGGGAGGATGGGTGAAGGGAGGGTGAGTGGTGGGATTACGCCTATGGTTTATCCTATAAAGGTACATGTGAATCTCTCTAAATGTAGAATATAAATGTCTTAACACAATAACTAGAAAAATGACATGAAGGCTATGTTAACCAGTTGGATGAAAGTATTTCAAATTGTATATAGCAACAGCACTCTGGACCCCAGGATAGCATTAATGTACACAGATATGATTTAATAATAAAAAAAAAAGAATGGAGAAGCAAGAATTCACTGTACTCAATATTGATATGAGGACAATTGATGACCTAGTACATGGTGGGGGGTGGGAGTTTGGGGGAGTGGAGAGAAGGAAGGAGGGAAAGGGTGGAGGTCATGGGGTTTGGCACACCTTTCAGGGAAGGAACACATTTATAAGAGGAACTTTGCCTGACAAATGCAATTAGTGTAACCTGGTTCTTTGTACCCTCAATGAATCCCCAACAATTAAAAAAAAAAGTGTTAAAGGAGTTCTTCACTCTGAGGAAAAGGAGACAAATGAACAATAATAAATCATCTGATGGTACAACTCAGTGGTTACAGTAACTACACATATACACAATACTGATGTAATCGCAGTGTATAAACCACTCATATCCTGTATTCAAGACATCAACTCACTGACCATCAGCTCACGAATGGATTAACAAACTGTGGTATATGTATACTGTGGAATACTATTCATCTCTTAAAAAAATGGAGACTTTACATCTTTTGTATTAATCTAGATGGAGTTGAAGAATGTTCTTGGTAAAGTATTACAAGAATGGAAAAGCAAATATCCAATGTAATCAGTACTAATATGAAACCAATAGAGAAACAACCACACAAGAGAGAAACACAATTAATTTCAAGTGGGAGGAAGGGGGAAGAGGGAAAGGGGAAAGGGATTGGTAAACTCTCACCTAATGGGCACAGTGTAAAGGTATACAGCACAACTTGTGGGTGAAAGGTTCAACCACAACTTGAACTTTACCTAACAAATGCAAACAGTATAACCTAATCATTTGTACCTTCATATTAATCTGAAATTTAAAAGAAGGGGAAAAAAAGAAATGCATAAATTCTTAGACACATACAACCTGCAAAGATTGAACCAGGAAGAAATTCAAAACCTAAGCAAAACAATAACAAGTAACAAGATAGAAGCAGTAATTAGAAGTCTCCCATCAAAGATAGGCTTCAGTGCTAAATTCTACCAACTAGTCAAAGTAATACCAATCCTATTTAAATTATTCCAAAATAAATTGAGGAGAGAATACTCCCAAACTCACTCTAGGAGTTCTGTATCATCCTGATACTAAAATCAGACCAACACAATAAAGAAAGAAAACTATAAGCCATTATCCTTGATAAACAAAGATGCAAAAATTGTCAACAAAATACTAGCAAACCAAAATCAACAACACATTAAAAAGTTTATTTGTTATGATCAAGTGGGATTTATCAAAATAAAAAGAGTAAAGTAAAAAGGAATTAAGATTCTCTAAGTGATAGTCACGTGTTTTATATTTTCAAGACATTTATTACCTCATTTAATCCCATAAGAACTCTAAAAGCTAGGTTGAGCTATCACCTCAGGGATGCCAAGAAGATGGAAGAGTAATTCAAGTTCAAGTCTACTTTATTCCAAAGCCTTATATCCAGCCTTACTTTCTATATCCAGGGAGATGAAGTTTTATGTCAAGGTCATAAAAAAATCTGACAAGGATATACAAATTTAGAACATTTCTGAATACCTTCAAGTAAAGACTAGGTTTTTCCATGTTCCATTTACCAAGCATTGTGCTGGGCATGTTGTCACATCTCACTTAAGTCTTTCAACCAAGTCTTTCAACCATCTAATGAAATAAAAAAAAATCTAATTTGCAAGGCACTTTATAGCCATTTTGCAAATAAAATGATATTCTTCATGGTTTTTATGTGACTCCAAATCTTGTGATGTTTTCGCGGCTCACTTTCATAACTGATCTTCAGCAGATTTAGGGTCTGCCATTTTCCATTAGAAACAGTAACCACACTCCCTGATTGTAAGCCAAATGCTTCCAAATCAGGTGCATCCCCAACCTGATGATTCCTTCACATTGAGCCTACATGGCAAACCCCATTCCATTTGTCACTGTCCCTGCCATTGCAATTCTCCTCCTGTGCCTTAATCTTTCCTCCAGGTACAGAAATTCAGGGTCCTACAAAGCATGTCTTTTGCTCACGTTTACCTTGTAACCAGCTCTGTTTTTCTTCTCTTTAATATTTCCCATTGAATATTAACAAAAACTGATGATGCTACGCCCTGGGTATAGTTTTCTAACCCCTCTGAATTTCCTTTGTCTGCATCCAGCTCTTGAGTTTCTGCAGGTGGGGAAGAGTGAACTTACTTCTGTTGTGATTTTTTTCATTGCTGTGGTTTATTCTTAATTTGGTCTTGCGGTCTCTCTCAAAAGTGACTGTAAGTCAAGATAGCCCTGACAGGGGACAAGTCAGCTTCAAGTGTGTTGTTCATAAAGACAAGGTAAAACCAAAATGCATAAAACGGAAGAAATGTATTAACTAAACAGATCTCAGAGAGCGTAGGGGTGCCACTGGAGGCCAATGAAAGCCTAGAGGCAGTGGGGAATTCAGCCAGCTGGTGAGAAGCAGAGAGAAAGTGAAGAAGTGTGGGACTTCGTCTTTGTTAGGGTCTGTGGGTGCTATGCCTCTGGCTTTCCCTCAGGGGTTGTGGATTGGCTGGTTTAAAGAAAACACAAGTGAAGGGGAAATTTCATTTGTGTGATTCTGATGTTGACCATTAGGTATTTTTGTGGTCAGTATCTTTGAGGTGTGTTGGATTTTTGTCAGAACGATCAGGAACTAGTAGGCTATAGCATAGGCAACCCCACAAGGAGGGGAAGTTTTAGCTAGGTCAGAGGTGAGGGGTGCTACTAGGCAGCAAAGTACTTATGTCAGGCCTAGAAATAATTGCCAATGCAGCAAATATATAAACAAATGTATGACACCATGTCATGCAGGGGCTAAATTCTAAAGTCAGAGCAAAAGGAAAAGAAATGTGCCATAATATCAATTTTAAAAAAAATATCTTAGGAGCTATGTTGCTAGTCAATGTATAGTTTTTCAGTAAATCCATCAAAGTCATGTTTGGAAAATAAATGTCTATAGTTGAGCTGCATTTGTAGTAAGTGGCTTGTACTGAAGGGCCATTCTATGTTAAGACACATGTCTGTGTATTTAATCATTAGAATTACTTTCAGTGTCTGCAAGGTGCTCTCACTAAGAAAGTTACCTGGGAATTGAGATCATCTAAGGCTAAAGGTATTTGTCTCCTATGTCAAGCTCTGAGTAGAATGGCAACCATGAATCATCTGTAATTATTATTTTTTCTTCTTTCTCTTCCCTTCTTTTTTTTTTTTTTCTTAAAATCTGGACAGCACCCAGAGTTGAGTTACGTGCATTAATACATTAATAATGCAATACCACTACATTCAGATATATATACTGTGTAATCCCTTGAGAGTGTGTAGCTCCAAATGTAGATTTTATGGCTAACCATTGGGTTTCTTGTGACATTGTATATAGGATAGCGGTCTAAAGGGTTGAAGAAATTCATCATGATGCCAGATTACTGGGTCTAGGACTTACAGGCACACCATGACACAGCTTCCCTTTCCCACACTTGGAAACAAGAACAAGTGACACCATCATCTAATACATAAATCTTATATATCCATGTGGCCTGATCTGGAGACTCACTCTCTTAACCCCTTATCCTTGAAGCAGAGGCAGTAAGAGATAAATCATTGATAATTAGTTTTGGTTAGATAAAAAGGCATCCAGTAAGGGTGTATTTGGGGCTTATTAATTTTCTTCCAAACTTCTAGGTCTTTAAAACATTGGCAAGCTTTTTCAACATCCCATTCCCTCTTAATTTTTAAAGCTTTCTTTCCTGTGAGAGCGATTTAATCCATATGTTTCTTATTGGCTTTCTCTTAAAATATCAGTGTTTGTGTGTATGTATGTTTTGTCAGAGGTAAACAGTATCCAAGAAGCCCTAAAATAGGCTTCTAATAAAGGTTCCTCTTCCCCCACCCTTTGAAAACCTGGAAATCACGCCTGGAAATGTAAACTAACTCAGACACCAAAAACTTTTGAGTTCATGTTGAAATTTCATATCCGTGAATTTTGAGTAGGTTCTAAACTTGGCACACCCTCTTCTATATTTGGCCCATTTAGCCATTGGCTAAAGAAGATGGTCTCTTGATTAAAATTAATTTTGAGTTTTAAATAAAATGAGAAAGTTAAACAAATGCAGCTAATGATAAAATGATGAAAATCTTCGTGTAGCAAAGGGAAAGTTTCAGACTCTTTCTCATAAGTTTTGGATCAGCCACACATGTTATATAAGAAGCTCACAGGCTACTTGCTTTGTTTCCAGAAACCAAATACTAGAATTTCAGAGGGTTCAGTTAAGCCCTTTGTGAAATGTTCATGATCACAAAATTCTAGTAAGTGGGGTTGGGAGAAGCACAAGTTCATCAGCTCCAATACTGTTCTGTGGTGAAGAGTTATGATTCTTAAACCGCCTCTATCACTCTACTTCAGTGGTTCTCAGCCTTCCTAATGCCGCAGACCTTTAATACAGTTAAAAGGGGTCACGACCCACAGGTTGAAAACCACTGCTCTACTTGGTTTCCTGGGAATTCAGCAGTGAACTCTGTAATAGATGTACAAAAGGGAAAATTCCCCCTCACTTGTTTGTCTGCAGTCTCAAGCAGAGACTGTGTATTTCTGTGGTTGTTGCGTAAGAATTGCTTGGTTGTGACCACCATTATCATCCACTCCTCCCCCCAAACAAAGCTAACTGTTCCCAAGGAAGTATGAAATTGGAACAGTGCTGAGTCAAGCTAAATCACTGGTGGGGGAGGGGACTTGGTCAATTTCTCATTCCTGAGTCCTGCCGCTTCAAAGCCCCTGAACCTATCTGGTAAGGACAGAAGCCAAACCTAGAAGTGTAAAAACGGGCATCTTCTACCTTAGGCACCCGACAGAGTAGGGCTTTCTTCTGCAGATCTATGGCAATCTGCCCTTTCACTGCCTGGAGCTAGAAAACCAGCATCTTTCATCAATGACCATCCCCGCCCCTGAGTGTTTCCCTGGGACACTGCTCACACTGTAGCTTCTGATTAACTCATATTCAGACTGATATTTCTTCAAAAATCCCATGTGTTTTTACCACTCCCCAGACATACATAGCCTTAGTCAGAATTTATCACTCCCTATCCTCTCTATTTCATTGTGTTTGATACCATTATTAACAGTACTGGTAGTTTAATTTGCACTATGATTAGGACTTTTCAGGTCTTCCTAGTCCATTAAAACATGAATTCCTTGAATTCCTTGAATACATGCTATTCATTCAAAATTTCTAGTGACTTGCATACTCCCTAATAAGCTGGAAATAACCAATGGGCACACATTGGTACAGTGGTAAATAAAACTCAGTGCAAATTAATGGGGAGGGGGGTGGAGGGAAGGAACAAAAACCTATCTATTGGGTACAGTAAACATTATTTGGGTGACTGCTATGGCCAGGACTCAAGCTTTACAAAAGCAATATATTTAACCTAAAACATTTGTAGCCCTTTAATATTTTTAAAAATTTTTTTAAAGGCTTTCAATAAATATGTATTTAATTGAGTTAATGCTCAATAGGCATAAGCCACGTACTAAATTCCAGACCATAACATGTTTCTTGACCAGAGCAGTTATATTCCAAAATGCATTATGCAAACATAGCCATTTAAGTGCTTTATTACCTGAGAAAAGTTCACAGAAAAGTGAACAACTTTTTCTGTGTAAAAAGCCAGATAGAAAATATTAGGTCAATTGAACTGATGAACTCATTCTAGAAAAAGTACTACCTAACTCACTCCTGAATATCTCTATGGTCACCTTCGAGTATGCCCCTGGGAAGCTGTGAACCTACACTAGTGCCTAGTCCACCCTTCAGAGCACTTTCTCTAGGATGAGGTCTCAATTGTCTGATCACATGGGATGACAGCTCTGATCACATGGGATGACAGCCATTCCAGAAAAAAAGAGTTCCAAAATTGTTTTAAAGCATGGACTAGTAGCTGGCATCAGGGTATAGCCTCCCAAGGGGAGTACCTCGAAGGTTACCATAGTGATATTCAACAATGAGGTATGTAGCACTTTTCCTAGGATGAGTTCCCAAACTTAATTATCTGATCTTATATTTTAGGCTTTGCAGGCCGTGTACAGTCTCTGTCATGCATTCCTCTTGATAATCTTTTTAAAAAAGATATAAAAACTGGGTAGCGCCTGTGGCTCAAGGGAGTAGGGCGCCGGTCCCATATGACGGAGGTGGCGGGTTCAAACCCAGCCCTGCCCAAGAAAAACTGCAAAAAAAAAAAGGATACAAAAACCATTTCTAGTTTGCAGATAGTACTAAAACAAACCAGGAGCCAGATTTGGCCCGGGGCAATAGTTGCTACCCCTGATATAAGGTAATGCTGTGTGACAGAATTTTCTGTGATAATGGAGATGGTCTCCGTATTAGCCAGTATGGTAGCCACTACCCATATGTGGCTATTTTAGTATGTGAAATACGGCTAGTGTGACCAAGACATTAAATCCTGAATTTTATTTTATTTCAACTAATTTTAATGTCTATAGTCCTCTGTGCCTACTGGCTTGTCTACATGGACAGATAACTTAGAAATGTATTCAAACTATTAACTCATGGAATTTGTACAAGTAGAAAACTTTGGATCTGGGCAGTCAGCCACCAGAAAATGTAACTGTGATAATGGGTTTCTTTACTTAACATAATATAAGAAATAGAAAACAACTAAAATTGTCTAAATATTATTTTTTTTAATGTACACATTCACAACAGAAAGACTTTCAGAGGTAGTGGCTGCAAGAAGTCACTTCAAGTGATGGGACTTAGGAAGTCAAGGTTAATTCTTGTCACCTGCAATGAACCTCCAATCTAATAAACTTAAAAAAAAAAACCCTAAAAATCTTGATTATCTATTTTGCTTGCTGAGAAATCTGTTTCTAAGTCCTTAGAAGCCTTCAAATGTCCCTTCCACCTCATCAGCTGTCCTCAGAATATGCTGCCCTTCAAGATAATGAGGGTCTAGTCCCTTAAGAATGAACCTATGTTCAAATGGTCCATGAGGTACGTGCGTTTTCCATCCACCTGGTTGACGGCTTTTGCTGTGGGGTTAGCACAGTGAGGGACTAGGTGATGATAAACTGAACAAGGAGGGGACGAGGAGAATAAGAAGGCTTGGCTGGATGATGACAAAGCAGTGAATCAGGGAACTTGTGGGTCTTCCTGGTAAGAACTGTGGCAGACGGATAGGAGGGCTGGTAATCTAGAAGGGTAGGAGGTAGTATACGGAGTGACTGAAATTTGAAACTGAGACTTTGGATTGGAATAGTTACTGGTAATGACAAGATCCAAGAGGAAACTTGGCTGCAGTGGGCGAAAAATCAATGGTAGATTGTTGGCTATGAGGAAGTAAAGGGAAGGAGAAGCCACGGTGTTGGGTGGGTCATCTGTTGTAGATACTACTGTCACAAATAATGATGAGAAAATTAGGGCCAGGAGTTCAAGTGTTCAGGGAACTAGGGGTGGGAGAATAACCAGAGATAAAGAGATAACAGCAATAACAAAGGTAGTAGGTGGTATGCCCAGAGTCTTCACACTACCTGCTCCCACCTCCATTTACAAACACACCTGGGCCAAAGCTGGTATGAAAACATAGGATCAGTTTGTGCTTAAACCTCTGGTGATGAATAGACCCTGCCTTAACCTACCTCATCCTGCACTGGGGCCCTTTCCCATTTTGGCTCTTAAATTTGAAGGGGCCAATTATAACCTTCTATAGGGTGTCCCAAAGATCACTATTTAGGAAAAATGAACAAATTCATATTTTATATTATTTTTTGGATTTGTTATGTTTATATCCACATGCAGAGAAGTATTTTGTAAATATATTGCAAAATTTTGTAATGAATATTTTGTTAATAAATGTACATTTAAGTACAATTTCCCATTTTCTCTATGCATGTATGGCAGCCTTTGTCCAGTCTACCAAAGGACACATCATGAGAGCATTCTGGAGCTGGGAACTTATACCTCCATTAGAAGGAGACTCTGGTAAGAACTTGCAATAAGAACTAATTGTGTATATATATGTGTGTGTGTGTGTACAGAGAAAGCAAATAAACATAGAGAGAGAACAGTTTACTACTAGGTGTTGGGCTTACATGATTATGGAGGCTGGCAAGTCAAAACCTGCAAGATAGTCAGGTAGGGTGGAGACCAGGGAAGAGTCAACATCACAGCCGGAGTCTGAAGCCAGCCTGGTGGAAATTTCTCTTCCTCAGGAAGAAGTCTGTCTTTTTTCTTAGGTCCTTCTTCAACTGAATGAGGTGTGCCCACATTAAAAAGAATAAACTACTTTACTCAGCATCTACTAATTTAAATATTAATCTCATCTAAAAAATACCTTTCCAACAGCAGAGACAGAGTATAGAAATTGACATAACTTATCCATTTTAATTTGAATATGAATGTTTCCAGCAAACTATGTTTGCTAACTCAGAAGATAATCTCTTGGAACATCGGCCAAACTCCTGTCTTGATATCAGGGAACATTCTATTGCACTTGGTAGTCACCTCTTCAATGGAGTCACTGTTTCTTCTTCTTTTCCCCCCTTTATTCTCAAGGGAGTTCTTCTTTCTCATTATTCTCTTATCTGAATTTGTAGCAATGAGTACACTTCTGCCTTCACATAATATACTCACTCACAAGGCAACACAGGCAGACAATTAACATCGCTCTAATGAAGAGCCTAGTGAAGCACTTGTGAGTTCAGCGTCTCTGATCTTTGTTTCCAGAAAGCCTCTGTTAATTTATTATGAATACACAAGATTCTAGGTACTTCAGGATTTGACTGCCACTTGATTCGTTGGTAACTAACTGTATTAGTTTTGTTACACAGACTTATGAGACATCTCTAATAAATGTTTACTGCACACCAAACTATTTAGAAATCTATTATGTGTTTCAGAATTTTATTGGCTATAGACAATTGATTATAGCTTTGGCAGAAGCTGTTACAATACACAGAACCTAGTATTTTTGTTCTTGTGTTGGAGAAGAATACTAGAAAATAAATTCCTGGACAGTAATGATCTATCCCTAAGAATTACATGGTACTTGCTGTCTGAATTGCAATGGAGTTGTTCATTCAAAAATATGGCATGTATTGCCTGAATCCTGTTCTTATTAAAGTGTTTTCAGAGGAATCTTTATGTCACCCAAAGGGAAAAAAAAAGGAGGCTATCCCTTTCTATCCCAGAAACCTTCCCATTAATGTTCCTCATAGAACTCAGCATGGGTTGAGTAATTTGTCATCCTACATTATTACATGGAAAACTGGAGTCCAACTGACCACCCAAGGAGGCTGCTTTATGAAGAAATAGTCTATCTTTGATTGTTAGAGTAAACCCAACATGGAATCTGAGAGAGAACATTTGCAGGCCATCTGGAAAAGGAGGAAAATGATCCATTTTGGACTCACTGGCTGATAATCACAGAGGGCTGGAGTGGCCACGAAAGTGTGAGGACAGAGTCAAGTTCAAGTGAACCACAAAAAATGAATGGATGGAAAACATCATCTGGTTGGATGCTTGGACAGGACATCATTTTTTTTTTTAATCCCACACCCTACAGAGAATCCCAGTTATAAAACAATTTAAACATCTTCGCCCGGCTCTCATGCTGGAAAAGAGTCACTTTGCCAACATCAACCTTATGCTCCCCAGAATTATCTTTCCTTCTCATTATCTCCAAAGTTGCAACTTCAATTACAATCAGGCTTTTGTTTTAGCATGTGGGACTTCCTCTACTTGACAAAGTCCAACTGTTTCACTTAGGCAACTTATTAATTGATGTATTATTTTCAAATTCTGTTATGTTACAATGTTTCATGTTGTTAGACATTACGGAGGTCCTAAGTACAACTCTTTGGGAATTTCCTATGTAACTGACTAAGCACTAGCAAGCACTAAGCAACCAGAAAGGATGCATTGTGTCTGGGCCAATCCTACGTCTTTTATTTCCCATGCTCATCCCCACCTAAGGCAATTCAAACTGAAAACAAAATTTTCTCCCAGGCTTTCATCCTTTTTATAATCTAAGTATATCAAGATAAGGTACACCTAAAACCAGTACTTTTATCTACAAATCCATCACTGAGTAGTTTAATGTAAAGAATAAAAAAGAGATGAATTTCACCACCATTTAAAGACAGAGGAAAATACAATTTCATCTACTCATGTATTTACACCTGTTCAAGTATGGAAAAATCAGAAGATTCTGAGTTATATTAGCACTAGAGGAAAATTTCTTAATATGAAAGTCTAATAAAGATGCTTGGAAATCTACAGAGAGAAGAAATTCAGATGATCTTTGAACTTGAATGAGAAAACACATCTTTAATTTTGCTAAACTCTAACTGAAATTTAGCACTTCTTTCAACTATGAAAATAGATCAAAAACCATAGTCTCATTAACAGTATCCATGACAGATATTCTCATATCACTTTACGTGTGTTGTAGATATTTCAAAATATCATTATATTTGTCACTACTTTAAAATTATGGTAATTGTTAAATTCACCATTAGATTTGTTTACTTAAAGTAGTAATACAGAAGCACATTTATTCTATTATTAAAAAGAATCAGAGGCGAGGAAGAATGAATCATTCTTTTAAAATAATTCAGTAACTGTTTCAATGTAGTATCCTTTGTAATTATGTTTTATGCATTCAGATGCATTATGAGATTATGTCCATTTATACTAACTAAAGGGAGCTTTAGAAAAACTCCCAAGTTCTTAATGGTTTCATAATTTCTTTTGTGAAATATTTTAGAAACTCCTATCTCTCCTCCTATTACTAACCTGAGATATTATAGTTTCCTTTCTCTCTCCCCGGCTGTCTCCACATAGCACACTTATCTTGCCACAATTTAACTGTTCCTCATTTTGTCATCCAGTTTTGTTTTTTTTTGTTAAGATGATAAGCTGTAATTTTATATTTATATTTATCAAATATTTTCTGTTCCTGAGTTCTTTCTTTGGGGTCTTTTTGGGGGAAAGATGCTATTGGAGAATTAATTTTTCAAGACATGCTCACAAGTGCTGTATGTCCTGATTTCATGTATTTTTGAGATTCATGATATTCTACAACAGTTACATGGATATAAGATTCCTGAATCTGCTTTTACTTTCTTTGTGTCAGAATTTTGGAGCCTTTTCTCTAATATGTTTTGCCATTAAACAGCACCACAGAGAAACCTGAAGCCTAATTTTGGTTCTCCTTGTAGATGACTTGTTTTTCCCTATACATTTCCTTTAAAATTTTTTCTCTGACATTTGCACTAGTTCTCACTTACATTAATTCTTTTAGCCAGAATATGTCTAGATATTTATTGTTCTGAATCAAATGTTTCTGGTACTCAATGTTTTGCACCACATGTATAATTAATCTTTCACGTCAGATATTCTTTCCAGCATGATATTCTTTCCAGCATTACATCTATGGATGGTTCATATTCTATTCATTAAAATTTCCATGTGGATTTATTACATCAAATATGATATCTTATCTTTTTGATATTCAATCTATTGTTAGTTTGTTCATCATATCTGGCTACTTATTTTCAGGCATTTCAGCACCTACAATTTGTTTTTATTTTAATAGCAGGCAGCATTCTCCAACAAAGCCATTTTGTTTCTTAAGTTATGTTTTCATCCAGACTAGATTCCAGGTTCCTCATTAGTCTTACATTTATTATCTTCCTTTTCATTAAGCTAGTATCTTGTTTCTAGATACTAAAAAGTGAGCTTCTGATTTCACGTAAAATCACCCTCCCTTCTTCCCCCGGCTCAGGTTTGAGCTAGACCTCAAGTACCTACATGGAAAGGAAATGAGGCACATTCTTTTCTTCTCTCCCTTATCCTTACCTTTCTATAATCAGTTCCTCAGGATCAGGTAAGAGGAAACAGAGGGATGTTAATAGGAAAGGTGTATGTGCAGTGGCTGTTCAAACATTGGCCTCTCATGAGACATAGCCGTGAGTGCTCCAGAGACCCATTTGCTGCCTGCACTATAGTTCCCAAGCTCCATGAGCTGCTCCCCTTCTGACCCCAAGGTACGGTCCATGCTCCTGCTCCAGATGGTTATTCCACAGTCTCTTTTTCCTGGGTGGAAAAACAGTGGTTTTCAACCTTTTTTTTTTTTTTCAATCTCACAACACACTTGAACCTGTAATTAAATTTATATAGAACACTTAAATTTTTTATGATAATCAAAAAAAGAATTTAAAAAAGACTGTATTTATTGTGCTTTGAACTTCTTTTGAAAATAGTTTAATTAATGATCTTCAAAACTTTTTGTGGCACACCTAAGATCCTCTCGTGGCACAGGAGTGTGTCACCACACACTGGAAGTCACTGCCGCGGAGGTTGCTCTCTTTGGTGGGGCTTCAACAGATAGCTAGCGCCTGTCATCTTCTGAATCTAAACCATCCACTTGGTTTCTGGAAGGCTTACATCCCGGCCATATCAATCCATGAGAGGATGGAGCACTCTGCTATGGCCCTTTCTTTCCCTGCTATTACTGATTGTTCTAGCCGAATGCCTACTTTCGGAATCTGGTGGAGAGAGGCCTGTTTTGTGTGTATGCCGAGGACACAAGAGATCATGCTAAGCTCTCCTAAGAACTCTCTCACCATGCTGTGGTGCACGGAGTGAGCCTACAACTTTTTCCTCCTCAGCAAACAGTCTGATATTGAGATGTTTTCTCCCCTCCCTGCAGGTTCTCCACTTCCTGAAGATTTTATAGATTGGCATCTATCAGCTTTATGAGTGATTCTCTTGAGCTATCCATGCTTGGATCTGGTTTGGGACTCAAGAGAGCCTCCCCTAACCATCCAACAAGAAAAGAAGTAATTATCTCTTTTCACTAATCAAATTAAAGTTCTCTCTACCTCCACTAACTCTCTTGCAATTTTAAATATGACTTAAAATGGCCTGAGGGACAGGGTTTTGGGTGGTGAGGTAGCTTGACGGAATAGCCAGAAGATCTTTGACATTTTCTTTCACAATGGATGTATTTATCACACACTTCCCTCAGCTGTGAGGGTTAGCACGCTTTCCTGAGGTATCAGGAAAAGGCCTAGTTCAACATTTAGGACAGGAGTGGCAAAAAAAAAAATCTCTGCTTCCCTAATACTTCTAATTGTAAGTGAAATGTTTATAGACCGTGGGGCATTGGGTGTCAACTGGTTAATCTGCGACACTCCTCCAAGTCCTGCAGTTTCATAGGAAATTTCATGGCTTCCATATTTCTGTCCAGGGGTAGAGCCAGTTGTACTGCCAAGACCATGGGGGAAGTGGTTGATCCTTGTTAAAAGGAACAGAATGGGACTCACTCTCCTCCCTTTAGAGAAACCAGCAAAAAATACAAGGAAAGGAGCCATTGACTGTACGGGACAAAGCCTGCCACAGTTAGAGGGTAAAAAGTTATTGATAGTTTGCAGATAGTTTGCAGTCTTACTAGAGTTAAGAAAAGTCTTCTCCAGATGAAAATTTGTTCTAAGATTCTACATTACTAAAAAAATGAACTTTGGGATCTCTTAAGCAGAGATAGAAAATAAGATGCCTGATTTAAGATGACATCATCCTGGCATAGACTGGTTGAACCCAGTACCTTAGTCTTCACAGGTGGCAATGACAGGGCAGCTTAAACAAGGGACCCTTATTTCTTACAGTTCTGAGGTTATAAAGATCAAGATCTAGTCACTAGCAGATTTGGTTGCTAGTGGAGGGCCACCTTCTGGCTTGCAGGTGGCTGCTGTCTCACTGCAGTCCCTCATGGTGGAGAGAGAAAGAGATCTGGATTCTTCCTCCTATAAAGACACTAATCCCATGACCCAGGCTTCTGACCTCATCTAACGTTACTTTCCAAACACCCTACCCCTAAATACCATCACATTAGAGATTAGGGCTTTAATGTACAAATTTTAAGGGAACACAAACATTCAATCCATAGCAAATAGGGACAAGATGGAACGCAAAGCAATGAGCCATGAGAACTGATGTGAAGCCAGCAGAAAAAGATTTCAGACTAGACTAGAGAAAATAGGTTCCCATACACCATTCAGTGGGAAGAACATGGAAGCCAATAGTAGGACCACCTTGTATATTCTTCAAGAAGGGATTATGTACCCACACCAAATTAACTCTAAATGGACAGTATATATAATCTTTATCAGAGAGTTCAGGCTTTTGTCTCTACACACTTCCTATTGCCATTCCCAAATCTGAGATAAACAACCTTTCCAGTTAATATAATAAAACTCTGTAGGATAAGCCTACGTAATCTGACTACTACAATATAAGTTTTGTATGATGAAAATAAAAGGATATCCCTTACACTGTGTTTCTGGGTAGCAGAATATTCAAAAAATACAGTTCAAAATAATAGGCATTTGAAAATAGTTCAGCTTTACTCCTCCAAATTCTGATACCAGTAAAAAGAAATATTAAAAAATTTCCAAAAATATCAAAATTTTCTTTCCCTTCCCCTTTCCTAAAGTAGCCACTACCTCATCTCTCACACCCCTAATACTACCTAAAAGTAAGTTGTCTGCCACCAGGTGTGATTATCATTCATACCTTAAAAGGGCATTTTAGGAAGGTCAAAAGACCAGGGGTCTGTATGGCTTCTCTCCTCCCCTTTCTAATCTTTGGGAAAATGAAGTTCCACCCTTTCTACTTTCTCCTAGGAATCTGCTGGTGGCTTTTATGTCTTCTACCACCCTTTATTAAAAGAGAGAAGGCACATACATGTGAACACCTGTGTCTAACCTTGACCTTAGCACATGCTGAAATGGATGCTCTTCCAGAATGTTCCAGGTTGAATGTACATTACAGATTCCTAAGTGATTGATGGGTTATTTGTCCCAGAGAGATGCTTACAAAATCTATGACAAGTTCTACTCTTTTTTAAAATTTCCATTTGGGAGGAGTCAATTTTAAATAAGTACAAAGGCAACTTTAAATGTTGAAAACTAAAAGGGAGGTAGGAAGGGCAAAGAGTAATCATATCTGTTTTGTCTTCAAGACCATCAATGTAGCAGGATGAGATTAGATTAGATTTTAAAAGACTGAGGTCCTCGGTCTAAAGACACACACACCAGGACTAAGCCCTGGACCCATATTCTTACCTTCCAGGGATCAGGAGAGCAGAGCGATTAAGGGCATAGATTTGATTGCCTTGACCACTCCAATGCCATTCAGAAGAAGATATGACCTCACTTGACCTTCCAGTAAATAAAATGTCTTTGTCTATAAAATGAAGCTGATACTTCACAGGGTTATGAATAACTTTATGCAAATAAATTACATTTAAAGCACTTTACAATAGTGCCAGGTGAAAGTCGGGTATATGAGAATTCTCTGTACTATCTTCTACTATCTAAAACTTTTCTAAAAGTTTATTAAAGCAAACAAAAAAACAGGGCCAGGTAAATGATAAGCAACCTATGCATGTTACCCATTATCTGCTATACTTGTATGACCTACAGTGAAAGGCTGCATTTAGTTGTGCCCATTTCACAGATAAGGAAAGTGAGGATAGAGAGGAAAAGACTACTCTCAGTCATACACGGTTAGTGTAAATCAGGCCAGGCTTCAACTATAGGGCTGACGGGAAAAAGGAAGGAAGCAGGGAGGGAGGGAAGGAAGGGGGATAGATGGAGCAAGGAAGGAAGGAACAAAGAAGTAATGAAGAAAGGAGAGAAGGAAGGAAGGAAGGAAAAAAAGAAGGAAAGAGAGAAGGGATAAAGTAGGGAAGGGACAAATGAAGGAGGGAAGGAATTGTTATATTTCATGTCATGCCCCTCCCTGCTACCTTTTCCCTGTGTAATTTGCTAGGTCTATGACCATGGACGAATCACTTAAACTCTCTGAGCTTCGGTTTATGATCTATATAATAAGGAAAGTGATGTCCCTTTTTACAAGACAAGATTTATGGGAGGATTAAATGAGCTAATGTAGGTAAACATGCTGTGTGAATAATGCAGAGCTGGATAAAAATAGGGAAGATTAATATCATAAATGTTTCCCGGTTTTTACAGCCCATAAAAATATGTACTACAGTTCATTCAAACATCTGCCCTCAGCACTTCATTTATTTACTTAACACATTTACCGAACTCTTCTAGTGTTTCAAAGACAGCCACTGGGACTGAGGTGGGGGGGCATAGATGAGCAAGAATCAGCCTGTATCTTGGCAAGTACATGTTCCTGTGGAAGAGATACATTTGATCATGGATAAATGCAATACAGTGTGAAGCATACCATAGGGGAAGGCCATCTCTGCTCTTTGCAAAGAGTAACTCACCTTGCTTCTGGGGTACCATGAGAGCTTCACAGAGGAAGAGAACTTTACACTGGGTTCTGAGGGATGAATAGGAGTTTGTGCCTCCTTCTCCCCTGTCAGTTGACCCAAGCTACTGCCCATCTCTGAGCTATAAGGAGCCACTGAGCTCTAGCTCCCAGATTCCCCATGATTTAGGTCTGTGGCCTGGGGACACTATGATTCTCATTTTTCCAAATACCTTATTTTTCAACATTTACATTACCCAGAAATTATTTTCCATCCACTCCCACTCTAGTTCAAGAAGACTGTCTCTTCACACCAAAGTGACTGCTAATTGAACACAGGAGATTTTCCCCTGCTAACTCTGGGCAGCTTGCTTCTATTTCCTGATCAGAGAGACTTCAGGGTAAAATTTGCTACCCCTTTGGAGAATTCTGCAAACACATTCTGTTCTCCTTACAAAGATGAGATTATTTTCCTACACAGTCTTCTAATCATTAGATAAACATTTGGGTTTTTTGTTCTCATTGCTGGTATTTTAGGGAACTGCAGTCAACCTGTTACTGACCTCCCACCCTGGCATTTCCCTGGTGCTGCATGGATTTGCAGAAATGGGGGAAATATGACTGAGACAAAGAACACGTGAAGATACATGGCATGAGCTGAGTAGAAAGATGTGCATATGACCAAAGAGAACTTCGGTCTCCATTAGACACAAATTGTTTTCTAGTTGGTAAATGCACACATAAGTCACTGCTAGTAAGATGACAGCATGGAGTGTGGCAAAAGCACAAAGTCTGGAATCAGAGAGGCCTGGATTCAAATTCCCACTGCTTCACTTTCAAGCTGTGAAGTCTTGTTACCAAACTCAGAGCTTGTATTTTTCCCTAGGAAACTGAAATAAAAGTTGGCTCCTATGGGTGTCAAGGATCTTTTAATTATAATAATCCAAGATCATATTAACTGTGGTGCTGTAAGCAGCACATATTTAAGAATCACTTGAATAATTTCTGGATCTTCGCTATATTTAAGCCCCCATGCTGAAGACTGGGGCAAACAGCATAAGAACAAAAACTGTCACCTGTGTTCAAATAGATGCTGCTCCAACAGGGGCCTTTGGCTGAGGGAATGAGCACACAAGGGCTAACAGACAGTAAGTGTGTGTGTGTGGTGAGGGCAGGGAGTCTGGGCGGAGGGGGAGGCTGGCTGGAGAGAGGAGGCTGGGCAGGAGAGAGAGGCTGGGTAGATGGGGAAGGCTCGGAGGAAGGGGAAGGAGGGAGTCACAGCCTGAGAATGGAGCAGAAGTGAGATGATCAGAGAGAGGAGAGAAAGGGCATCTCAGCCATTCTGAGGGACAAATGGCCATTCTACCTTGAATGTGTGTGCTGGAGGCTGTGTCGGAAAATGGAGACACAGGGTCTGACATATCTCTGTGCCATTTCTGGACACAAAAAGTAGTCTATAGGGTATTGCTTGGTTTTTAGGACTTCCTGATTAACAAATTCAATGACTACTGCTTAAATGCCCTTGCCCTTGGATTTCTCTGACGCACATTGACATTCCTAAGCAACCTCCTTTTTGAAACTGACCTTTTAGTCTACCAAGAGTCAGATGCCTCGTGAGTCTCTGGCCTCTTCATCTTGGTCTCCTTCCTTTCCTCTGGTCAAACTTTGACTGTGTTGCTCCAGGGGAGTCCATTCTGTTATTTTTCTTAACTGTGTTGCTCCAGGGAGGTCTGCCGTTATTTTTCTCCTTCCATGATCTTTCCCTGGAAAGTTCATCCACTCTCACTACTTCCACTTCTGTCTCATGGCTAATGACCCCTAAACACATACAGATATTGCAGACCGGATCCCTCCTGAGCCCAAATCCCTCAAATTGGAGGCAGCAGGGAAAGTAGAGGAGGGGGAGAGACAAAGAAGGACTGGGTGAGTCCCGCAGAGCTCTCTCCTGCCTCTTCCTTTCCACCCAGCCCCTGTCGCTTTAGGTCTGGCCTCCTTCTCTGCTCACCTCTCCCAGCCTCCTGGCTACATGCTCGGCCTCCATCCTGACTGCCTCATCCATCCTCCATACTTGCCCACAACAATTTGGTGAAATGCAAAATCGGGCCCATCACTCTCCCGCTTAAACCCTTCCTGACTTCTCGTGGTATTAATACAATCTTAGCTTGGTGGCGCCTCCTTCCCAGATTCATTTCTTGCCACCCTCTTCCATACAACTCCCCTTCCACATATAGGCATTTTTTTTTCCTAACATTAAACAGAACTCTTTTGATAGCCCCCAGCTCACTCTGATCTCTGGCCTCAGACCTCGCCCATGCCATCCCGGTTCTATTCAAAGTTCCTGCCGTCCCTTGCTCAGTCTGTTCAGCAGTCACCAGACCTGAAGGACTCAGCCTTTCTGCTCCCTTCTCTGCAGGTGGCTGCCCTTCTCAGTTTTCTCAGGGACAGGGAGCCCCACAGTCCTGTACCCACCGCATGCTCTCATAACTCTCAGTCTCCAGGCCCGCCTGCCACTCAGCACACTATGCTCGGGTCTCCAGAGACTGGTTTGTGTCATTAGCCATTAGTGCCCATCTGGTGACAGCAGATGAGCGTTCTATGGATATTTCTCATTTTCAGACCAACACCCATATGGTGGCATTTTTGAAACATTCACTATTTAATAAAGGCTATAGGACAGAAAAGATGAAATTAGGGGTGTCCCAGAAAATCCAGGTATGTGGCTGTTGTAACATAACACCCGCCTAACGGCATGTGATTTATGGGGAACGAGAGGATTTCTAAGACTCAAAGCAATGTGCTTCCCCTCCAAGAGCTCAGCCTTACTTAAAACATTTTCTTAATGCTGCAGAGTGAAATGATCTGAGAGCCCGAGTGGTCCACTCCCTCTGTACAGCTCGCTGGGGAGGATCATTTATGAATCTGCACCTTCCTCTCTCACCATGCCGTGAGCCCTGTGCTTTGGGGACTGTACCCTGGCCATGGAGGACACAAGGCTCAGCTCTGCATCAGGGATGAGCTACCAAAGCCTCCCCCAGGACTTGTCCCTCCTCACTCCATGGCTGTCTGACCAGGAGTCCCCCAACCACATCCTCAGTGGTTTGTCTTTCCCAACAAGTCTTTCCTGCTCGTGGCTGTCCTTGACCTCCATTACTTCATTATGCACAGAGTCCCTGTGTCCCCAGCCCCTCACCAGTGTTTCCCGCACTGTCTGCGCCTACCCAAAGCTTGAAGCACAAAACACCGTCTCCTTCTGTTGCCTCCAAGACATACCATCCAAGAGCTCGCTCCCATACGGAAATTACCCAAAGGAGCTTTAGCATTATAGTACTAGTGTGCTTGTTTCTGCTGCTTCTAGCACTCAGAGGGCCCCAAAATACATCCACACCTCATGTGTCCATTTCTACCCATCTCTGAACAAATCTAATGTTTGCACATGAAACAAACTGTTTCGCCAGATTGCAAGACGCCCCCTAGTGGTTAAGAGTATCACAGCCGACTTTCCATTCCTCTTTTTCCCACCCTGCCTGGGAGTCTCCACCTCTCTGAGCCTCATTCTCTGCACGTGTCAACTGCTAACACTTCCTAAGTATCCGTGCAGCGAAATGAGAAAGTAGATCTGAAAAGGGCAATTTTTAAATATACATGTAAAAGAACTGCTTTGTACCCAAAGCAGTTTTAAGAAGCAGGACTACTGGGAAGTGGCCTGGTCACTAAAGGGAACTAAACCTCACTGAATAAGTAATCCACTAGATAGGAAATTGATTTGATTTATTAGAGCAAATCTAATAAATTTGATTTATTAGAGCATCTCTCAGGAAAAGCACTACATGTGGCTAGGGCCTTTATATTCTCTTTAGAAGATGGAGGTTAAGACTCTTCCAAGGACATGCCAGAGTAACCACAAACATCTCTATTAGGAATAGAGTGTTACTTCCTGGCCAGCTTCTACTTTCCCAAGTGGGGGTGGAGTCTTTCTATAGCTGAACAGCTCTGTACAATCGAAGGGTCCTTTGGGTGTTACCTCAAGCAGTCAGAACCTCCTCCATACACTTCCTCCAGAAGTGAGGAAGTTAGTTTTCTTTTCTAAATACGGTTTAAAATATGTAAAGTTTAAAAGACCCCCAAATAATCACCTTCCAAAATTGCTCACGAATCTCCAACCAACCTCTCTTGCAGGCATATGGCTAATGGCAAATTGGTATGGTCCGCTAAACAGAATAAATCACAACATCCCAGTGACCCACAGATATGGGAAGAAAAATTCAGTTTACCCCATCAATAGGTATTTAAATCTATGTTAGGGATCAAGAGCACCACCAGTCTGTTATGTTTCCTGGGTTGAAGAGAGGTGCTATGTTATGGTACCTCATCTTAGGGAATTTCGGAGCTTGTGTTGCACTGTTGTCAAAGGCCCAGCTGGGAGGGATTGGTCTAGCAATTCTGTACTCTTTGGAGAGACCATTGTGGACAATTTCCTTTTGTCCTGCTAATTTCAGGCCTCCCATGGGTTTGCTGTTTCTCATTCAGGCCCTCTAAGAGACAGGTTTACAGGTGATGTACTAGCATTGAATGTTTTCTCCCTCCCCATCACTCACATCATTTTAGTCTGTCTTTTTCTATAGCACTTCACAATACCTCTGTAAACTTGGATAATTGTTTGAATGCAATAAATGCTTCACACATGTTAAGGGGATTTTTTCCAACAGTCTGGGCCTCATCATGAAATTTGATTTCTTCTCCCTACCCACCCTGCCCAGTTTGCCTGTAAGCAGCCCATGTAATGCGTGCCACGTCCCTATTTTGTATGAGCCTCCAATTACAGCTTCAGCCTGCTTGTGCTCCCGGGTCCTCCAACAGGTGTATAATTGCATTATGCTGTACAATGCCATCCAAGGAATTTCCCAACTCAAATATGCAACCTCTATATTCCATAACTACTCTGTTTTAGATCAAATTTATGCCCCCAAACAGTCCAAAGAATTGTGTCAATGTAGGTTTTGTCTCTAGAAGTAGTAACATTCAGTTTTTTTGCAGCTGATTTTTTTGTTCTTGATTTATGTATCAAATGCCTGGAACGTGTATAATCATTCTTTCCTCCTCCCTATCTCCACAAAAGAACCAAGTAAAGTCCATATAGTTTTAAGGAAAAGAGACTGGAATGTCATTTGTTATGCTAAATGTGTTGGACTCACTAAGTTCAATTATATAACAGGTCCATTGAGCATTTTTGTTGGCATTCTTCTGCCTTTCTGGCCACTGAATTCATGAGCTGTGTGAGGTCTCATTCACATACTCTGCCCCAATCTTAAATTCCAACCCAATTTATGATTCATCATCTCAAATGGGAGACTGCCCAATGACATCCACTAGCACACTGAGTAATTTATCCTCATGATTCAGCCCCCAAGTGATCATAGATGTGTCTCTGGCGTTAAGAACCACTCAAATGTGACTGCACTAAGTTGTCTTGTGTGAATACAATATATTTTTATTTGAAGCCAACAGCAATCATAATCTGAGAGATGGGACACTTTCCTATATTATCAAAGAGTTGATCTACAGAAGTTTTCACCTCAATTTCTGGTAAATAGTTTTCACAGAGAACCAACGTGCTATCAAATCAACTGGAATGATTGCATTGACCTAAATCCCTCAGCTTCTCAACTGGAAAATGCAGCTAAGTTTTCTAAGAATTCATTCCTACTTCATTCTTTCACGATATATTTATCAAGCATGTATCGAGTTAATATAGCTTCCTAGAGAAAAAATTAACATGTTCATCTGCAGATCTGAATTCTGGTCCTAATAACTAATAATAAGCTATATGAGCTTGGTCAATCACTTAACTTACTTGAACCCATTTTTCTCATCTATAAAATGATTGATTGTACTTCACAAGGTAGTTGTGAATTTCAAATAACATCAATATATTTGAAAACACCACAGTAAATTATTAAGCAATTATTATATCCATATTGTCACCATGACATCTCAAGTCATTAGCAGCTTAGCCATTGGCAATCACACAGGCAGAGATAATGTCTTTTAGTTCTGTGAATGACCCCACATCTCCCATAATAAAGTTCCTCAAATGAATCTTTTGAGTTGAATTATTACAGTAGAAATTTTATATGAAATACAATTATATTTATTATAAGGATTATATTAAAAGTGCTATTTCTTATCATTTTAACTGATATTATTCATCAATGTAAAAATTTTAGATTTATTGATTGATAGCTTTGCTCTGATATATGTTCCTCAGTTCCTGAGAATGAGTGATTGATGTGATACATGAAGGTTAATGTCACATAAAGAGACATGAATAAAATGTTATCAGATGTAATGTTTCCAGGTTCCTTTTAATGCTCATAGTTATTACTGTGTCCTGTATAGATTTTCAGGACACAGTCAGTCTGATTTTCATGCTCACATTATAATTGTTTCACTTCTCCATAAACCAGAGAATGTTAGCATAAATGGAATGGGGCGCAGGAGTAGCTGTTGGAACAGACAGTACTTTCATTATCAGTGATCCATGATGATGATAATAAAGGATGTCAGAAATAAAAATAATCAGAAGTAGAGGAACATTAAAACTATTACTAAGAAGTAGCTGAAGTGAGAAGAGTATAACCCATAAGACGAGAGAATGAGTTTTTTTAAAAATCTACCAAAAAGAATACACTAAAGGCCTTTGTTCAATCTTTCTCTTTTGGCTTCCAGTCACTGACATCTCCTGGTTTTCTTCCTTTCCTGCTGGCCACTCCTCAGTCTTTTTGCTGGGTTCTTCTCCTAACTTTCCTTCCATTAGAATATACTGGGACCCCATCACTGGTCCCTCTACTTTTCTCTGCTTACAGTGACTTAAAATCATGTCTCTATTCACAGAAATCTAGCAAATTTCTAGCTCATCCCATTCTTCCAAATTGGCAGATGTGACCAGGCAGGCATAGTAGCTCACATCTATAATTTTAGCACTTTGGAAGTCCCAGGTGGAAAATTACTTGAGCCCAGAAGTTTGAGACCAACCTGAGCAACATAGTGAGACCATGTTTCTAGAAAATAATTTTTAAAAAGCTACCTAGGCCTGATAGTACACACCAGTAATCCCAGCTACTCAGGAAACTGAGGCAAGAGGATCACTCAAGCCCAAGAGCTTGAGGTTGCAGTGAGCTATGAGGATGCCACTGCACTCCAGCCTGGGCAACAGAGCAAGATATTGTCTCCAAATCAGTAGTTAATTAATTAACTTGCAGACTTGTAATTGTGCATCCAACTCCCTCCTCTACCTCTCTACCTGGATGTCTAATAGTTACCTCAAACTTAACAAGCCCCAGAGGGATTTTATCTACTCCACCACCACCACCATATTCCTCCGCATGTTGTCCTTCCCATGTCAGTTGGTGGCAATTTCATCCAATTGTTCCCACTATGGCTTCATCTTAATACTTTCCCTCTCGGTTATATACATTCCCAGATCCTACTGTTCCTTGAATATGCCACATAAGCTTCCACCTTTCCCATGGCCTCCACCCATGCCTGAAGACAGCCACACACACCACTTAGCTAATGCCTCACTGCCTTCTAGTCTTTACTCAGACATCACCTTTTAAGTGTCGCCCCACAACCACCCCATTTATAGCTGCCAACTCCCAACACACTCTATCTTATTACATTAATTTAGTTTTTGAATAGCACTTACTATGCCCTTTTTTTTTTTTTTGAGACAGAGTCTGGGTAGAGGGCCATGGTGTCATAGTTCACAGCAACCTCAAATTCTTAGGCTCAATTGATCCTCTTGCCTCAACCTCCCAATAGCCACAATGCCTGGCTATTTTTAGTGGAGATGGGGGTCTCCCTCTTGCTCAGGCTGGTCTCAAACTCCTAAGCTCAGGAAATCCACCCAATCCACCTGATCTGGGCTCCCAGAGTGCTGGGATCACAGGCGTGAGCCACCCCACCACACACACCATGTTCATCTTCCTCAATGAGAATGTAAGCATTGTAAAGATAAAGATTTTGTCTGTTTTATCAACTAGGATACCCCAAGTTTTTTAAACACTTCCTAGAGAAGAAAAACACTTTCTAGAATATTGTGAGCAATCAAGTTGTAATTGTCAAATTAGTGAATAACTATTTATTACATACTAAATACTGACTTTATCCTGGGCATCCTGATAGATGCTGAAAAGATAGACTCCCCGCAGACATGGTTCCTACTCTCCTGGAGATTACAACATACAGTAATTTCCTGAGCTACAAATATCTGATGTACGCCTCGCACTTATGAATGGAGGCTATTTTGGGTAAAAGGTAAATGTAACTATTCCAACTAACATACCAATTCAACTTAAGAACTATCTCCTTTGTAACCTTGGGACTCCCTGAAGCTGTGATAGACAAAAAGGGCCATTGTGATAAACTCAGATGGATACATGGTGTTTACAGAATTTGGAAAAATGTATATTACTACTTTTAATGAGATGCAACGTGGGAATATAATACAGAGAAGGGTTCTTAGAGCCCTGACCTTTCAGAATAGTCAAAAGAAAACCTGAAATAACCCTTCAGGGGTATGTAGAGAAGTACAGATGCAACTGCCCTCTTCTCTAAAAAAAAAAAAAAATTAAATCCTCCATTTCATTCACTCCATGATATTGGCAAGAGTCCTGCAATGTACAGGTTGTGCACAGAACTAGGAGCCCCAGGAGGAGAATTAAGCTTAGTTGGAGTGTAGAGAGTTTTCTATTAATGATTCCCATTGGCAGTGTGTGTTTGGGGAGAGAGGAGCATTCAGTACCAGAATGCACTGCAGAGCTCAGTGAGAATCCACACAGTGATGGGCCAGGCAGGGTCAGGGGGCAGAGATAGTAATAAGACCTAGGAAGTGGGAAGGCTCCAATTCAAAACCGACACAGCCCATGATCTCCCATCAGTTCACGAGCAGAAACAAGGACTATTGATGGGCTGATGGGTTTTGCAGACTGAGACAGCCCACAAATCTCCAACACCTGTAACATATCTTATTTACTGTTAGGTGTGCATATCATATACCAATCTGTGTAAGTTGCAAGTCTTAATATAGTTTTCAGAAGGAATGTTAGTCTTCTTTTTCAGATATTCCCAGGATACCTATGAAAGGAGGCTTTGCTAGCTTGCATGAAAGTATTACCTGGAGTAAGTTACTTAAACAAATACGCAAAATGTTACACAATCTTAACTGCAAGGCAGTGTCATAGCCCTGCCATGAGGATAACAGAAGTTTTAAAAGTCCCAAGAGGAGCAGGAAAATAGGTTCTTCCTTCTAGACTCACATCTCCAAGAAAGACACTGCCACTGCAAGAAGCCTCCAAGGGATTGCCTTAGTTACGGTCGGCACAGAAAGTGAAAAGGTGCAGAATACTGGTACATTACTTCTGCTTGACACAAGGGATATACTGCTCCATGGCCAAGAGAAAAGGGTACCCTTCAATCTTATTTTCTTTCCATCATGAAAAGCAATTTTCAACCTATAAAGGTTAATGCTGACAATACAGGTTAAGTGAAAAAAATCACATTGCAATGCCCACTGTGCATTACTACCCCAATTTTTCAAATATAAACACGTGGACATGTATGTACTTACATGTGTGTGCATGTGACTGTGAGTGTCAGCACATACACATGTGTATGGCACTGATGATGGAAGGGAGGCTAGAAAGATGTATTCCAAAATGCTAAAAGGAATCATCACTAGGAATATTTGGAAAACGAATGAGTTTTTTTCCCCCTGCTTTTATATCTTTCACAGTTTGCTACAACATGTATTACTTTCCTAATCAGAAAACCACATATAACAAATATATTAATGGGAGAGGGTTGTTGCCAGAGAAAGATGAGGAGAGACAGAAGAGATGGCTGCAGAGAACGGGTTGAGGTTTCCTGGGCCTCACATCCAGATCTCAGGGTATTAAAAGACCTTGCAGCTGTGGTCACAGAACCAGCGTCAACCATCCTGGAGGAAGCACAAAAAACAGGCATGGTCCCAGAACTTTGCAAACTTACAAATATTGTCCAGATTTTCAAAAGAGGGGGACCTGTGAATTTCAAAGACTCAATCCCAAGGATATGACATCAACCCGTGTGATGTCAAGAATAGATTATTAAGCAGATGGCTCTGAGCTGTCAGCAAAGAAAGTAGTAGGCTCACTAGAAAACATCATGCCAAACTAGCCTCACTTCTTCGCTGAGTAAGAAATTCGCAGGAGAGAGGGGCTGCTGCTTCAACACGGCACGCAATAGTTTTTACTGACATCACTAACACTGGAGCTTCCTTCACTGCTGGCATTGAGCA
Organism: Galagoides demidoff; assembly: GCA_963574575.1. Lineage (NCBI taxonomy): Eukaryota > Metazoa > Chordata > Mammalia > Primates > Galagidae > Galagoides > Galagoides demidoff. Next base: position 7,813 of record CAUYQV010119593.1, on the reverse strand, counting down.
AACTGGACGAGACAAGATCAGACACACCCCCAGAAATGGAAGAGGCATTTGGGAAATTGATCACATGGCTGTGATGAGCAGGGAGGAAGGTCATGGTGCAGCTCTCTCTGCCACATCACTCTTCCCGAGAGGCTCACAGGCTGGCTCCTCATCCCTCAAACGCCACCCCTTTAGGAGGGCTTCCCTGACCATCTAATTTACAGTCACCCCTCCTGCCCCTCATGAGTCAGTTTGTTTTTCCCTCAGAGTACTTATCCCTCTCTGAAATTGTCCTGTTGATCTGTTCACCTGTTTGTTGTGTCACCTGTTTGTTGTCTGTCCCTTTTCACTAGACCTGAATCTAGGCCTGCATGAGCAGGGATAAGTGTGTCCTGTTCAACACTGGATGTCCAAGGCCTGGGGACAGTCAACACATATTTGCTCAGTGATGAAGTCTACTCCTCCTCTGCATTCTGTTCCCCTTAGTGAAATGAACAAAACTGTCTCATCTGGGGGACCTGTCCTGTCCTGTCCCTCAGTAAGTGCCAAAGCCTCAAAGTGACCTCCCTGTCTTTGGCATCAGTGCACTGAATCCCTTCTCCTTACCGCCCCCACTGTTCTCTCTGGTGCCAAGAAAAGATACTTAACCAAATTCCCAAACGCCTAAATCCTCTCCCACCATTAAGGAAAACCACGGGTTTGTGAGGCAGATAAGCAGTGGTGACACTGGCTAGTGGCATACTGATTATTACTAGCAAGGCTTCTGGCCTCAAACTATGGTACAGAGCGCCTCACTGGCTGACCAGGAGAGTTACGCGTGATTAGCATGGCCCAAGGCAGGACTGGCTCTCAGCATCTCTGCAGCTGAACACCCTCCTTCTCCGTGAAGAAGAGCCAATTAGCTGGTTGCACGAGCAAAGCTCCTTTTTCAACCCGTCCCCCAGGAGGGAGCAGAAGTCTGTCCGGAGGCCAAGACAGAAATGCAGAATAGGAGACGAGTATCCCCAGTAGCGCAGAATGCTGCCATGTCCTATTGATCTGAGCTCTCCAGGGCTGGAGTTCAGCTTTCACAACGTGCCCATTACTTCACCTTTACAGTTCTGCAGGCCAGAAAGAAAGAAGTCTGGCATGGTTGTTAAGCGAATGGATTCTGGAACCAGCCTGCCTGGCTTCAAATGATAACTTTACTGCTCACTCTCTGTTGTTAAAAAAAAAAAATAAATAAATCTCTGTGCCTCCGCTTACCCAACTGTAAAATGGGTATAGGCATAGCATCTACCTCATAGGGCCTTTGCTAAGATTACATGAGTTGATAAACACAAATTGCTTAAATCATGACTACATATATTGAGTATTATGTAAAGTTTTTGCCATGTTATGAATCTGCAAACACCTAATAGTTCAGTATATCAATAAGTGTTCTTCAGTATATATTCAGCACTTGCATTTTTATTGGTCACTAAGCTGAGTATTAAATTCTAGACCTCATATGAGAAGAGCAAGAATGGACCAGTACCACACCATAGGACAAGAAAGAATGCTGGCAAAAACTCTCGTCTTAAATTCCATTTCTGCCACATTCTACCCGTGAAACTTTGGTCACTTCATTACTGATGTCTAAAATTACATTGAATCATTCCTCAAATTAAAAAAAAATAGGTTAATAGTAATTGTTTGAATCTTCTTGTAGGATTATTGTGGCTGGAGCAGAAAATGCATGTGATGGATATTTTATAGAGAGAAAAGTACTATATTATTCAGACATGGGATGTTGCCACCACCCAAACCTATAAAATAAACTAATGACCAAAACAGGGGAGATAAATACAGCACATTACATGCCAGAAGGGAAGAATGGAGCAACTTCACTCGCCCTCCTGACTCTGCACTTAATTGGCTCAGTAGCCTTGACAAATCTGGGGCCTGAGTTTCCGCATCAGTAAAATAAAATGGAAAGTCACCAATGTCCCCCTGATTTTCATCTTGTGGGAGAATTGCAAAGCAGAAGCTTTTAGGATATGGGTTTTGTGTCTGACGAAGCACCATAAAGGAAATATTCTCCTTAATAATTTACTTAGGAATCAAGATGTTAGTGTAGGATTACTGGTTTCCACTAAGGGATGCACCTTAGCATATCCCTTGATAAAACATCCTTGCCAAACATAGGAATATTGAGTTATTACTAAGCAGAAATAATTAAATTCAAAGCATTCTTTCCAAGTAAGATGGTTATTTTTTCAAGATGCTAGAGATGGGTCTTACAAGTTCACTTGTCAACCAAAATAACCAGGAGTGTAGTTCAGACAATGTCAAACTGCTGCTGGTATATAATTTCTTCATTCCTAAAATAGTTTTGAGTACCTACAACTTGCTAGGTACTAGAAAAAAAAAAACACTGAATAAGAGTAGAAGAGTCCCAGCCTTACGATACTTACATCTCCTCTTCTGACATAGAGGGGACTGCCAATAAACTCAGGTACAGATAAATAAGCGAGATTATTACAAGTAAGTGCTGGAGATTTGATAAGTGGACAATTGTGCTACAAGGCAGTTCCTAGAAGTAGATGTGCTATCCTAGTGAGGGTGGTCAGAGAAGGTGTCTTTAAGGGGGTGACACTGAGTTAAAATCCAAAAGGTAAGAACTTCTCCCTTGTACAGTGATGGAGCAAGTATGCCAGGCAGGACAAAGAGCAAGTGCCCAGTCTAAGACAAGAAAGGGCTTAGAAAGTTTGAGCATTGGAAAAAAAGCTATGTGACCAAAGTAGTGTGAATGTGGTGGGGGAAAAGAGTTGAGACTGGACTGGATTGTGGAGAACACTGTGGGCCATGGAACAAAATGTGGATGCTATTCTAGGAGTTGAGGCTGCATTGGGACATACCATCCTTCACCTCTCACTGGCTGAATTCACATAACCCATAGTAATGCACCCACCACTGTTATTGACCATCTCTGGGGATATTTTTGGTTCTGCAATGAGCCAATAAGCTCCTCCCATGAATTATATAGAGTCTCATATTATTCCAAATTACACCACTTATCCAAGAAGCTGGTTTTAATTTGGGTGATTGTTTTTGAACCAGAAAGATATTCACCCAATCCCCAGATGGTTTTATGACTAAATAATCTCTAATGTCTTGTGCAGAATGTCCAAAGGTGATCAGGAAGAGAACACAAGAACTATTGAAAGTTATAGAAAGGAAGACCTTAATTCAAAATAAGAAAGGGATTTCTAACAGTTAAGAGTATTTGCTAAACAAGAGGTCAACAAACTTTTAAAGTTCCAGATAGTACATATCTCAGTCTTTGTAGACTACACTACCTCTGTGGCAACTATTGAATTGTCACTATAGTGTGAAACAGCCATAGGTAATACATAAACAAATGAGCATGGGTGTGTTTCAGTAAAACTTTATTTACAAAAACAGGCATGCAGTGGGCTGGATTCAGCCTTCAGGCCATAGATTACCAATCCCTGGAATAGGCCAGAGAAGGCCAGATGGCATCTTACAAATGTCATCAAGCCTCCAGACATGGAGTTCCCCACAAAAATCTGTGCTTTAAAATAGGAAACATTAAAAGTCAAAGGATGCTACTAAAATTCCAGATTCCTAGCTTTTCTTGAGAAAAGAGAAGATTAGTAACTAGGGCCTACATTCCTCTGCATAAGTGCACCTCAACCATTATCTGGAGTTGGGTAGTAACTGCCCACTTTGCGGGGAACACGCACTCTCCAGGTCACTACCAACCCCACCACGATCTTGTGGCCTTCCTGATGCTGGGGTCTCATAGGTTGCCACTTAGCATCATGCTCACCCTTTTTTTTTTCTTATGGTAGAGAATTATTTTCTAAACCTGCATCTATATCAAGTGTAAGAAAATAAAAGACAGATTGAAAAATACCAGATTTTAAGAAAAATGAGAGAAGGTATATGGATTTAATATGCATTCAAAGAAGGTTATGTTGAAAGAATAAATGTTTCTATTTTTCAATTTGTATTATTTTCTATTTTGGATTTAAAATGTTTACATATTTATATATTTATATCATGCTACATCCTATGCCATAGTTAAGTAGTAATAAAAATGGTATGAATCCATTTCTGCATTTGGTTTTCTTATTCCAGGCCTCCTTTATTTATTTACATTACCCGGTCAACTCCTGTAGCTATTTGAGTTTGTGTCTCTAAAAGCAAAGAACTAATATATAGGTGGGGGGGGGTCCCTTATCCCCAGAAGGCTGAAAGCTAGTAAATGACTCAGTTGGTGATATTTGCACTATGGATCCTGCTTTGGGTTAGACGGCTATGTTGGATAATCTCTAATGCCTGTGATTCTAGAACCTCAGAAGTCTCTGGATTCCAACAATGGCAGGTCAGCCACATACATAGTGTGGTCAATCTCAGCATTTGACCAAATAATACATTGGCCAAGCAGGAGACCATATGTTTCATAAATACAGACACAGCTACCACCTTCATGAACAGAGCTCAGAGGGAGAGAGATTTGGATAATCTTTATTTAATAGAGGAAGAAAGCCAAAAGTAAAAAATTTAGGCACAAGGCAGATGATGGCTAAGGAGCACACTAGACAATCCTTTGTGTCCACATAAAATGAGTCCTTCTTTCTTCCTCTTTACCAAGTTACCATGATTGGGGCAAGACATGGTAACTCACACCTGTAATCCTAGCACTTTGGGAGGCCAAGTCTAGAGGATTGCTTAAGGTCAGGAGTTTGAGACCAGTCTCAGTAAGAGAAAGAAACCACATGTCTACAAAATATAGAAAAGTTATCCAAGCATGTTGGCTCACAGCTATAGTCCCAGCTACTCGGGGAGCTGAATCAGGAGGATCATTTGAGCCCAGCAATTTGAGGCTGCAGTGATCTATGAGGACACCACTGCACTCCAGCACAGGTAACAGAGGGAGTCCTTGTCTCAAGGAAATTAAAAAAAAAAAAAAGAATGATCAGGTTAGTACATGCTTCCTTCCATATTTGCCTTCTAGCTCCTCAAGTCAAATGGGAATTGTATCCCAATTCATTCACTTGGCTATTGCCTTATTCTTTTCTACTCTTTATTCTTTTTATTTTGTCCCAAATTAATCCCTTCAAAAGGAGGTACAAGAAATGAAGAGACAGCCCGCAGAAAATCCAAGCATACACAAAAACTTAAACAAATACTCTGCAGCCTAAAGAATATCCCAGTAAGTATAAAATTACTGACACTAACCATAACCAAAAGAAATTTATAAAAGCCACACAATGACTATAACTGTGTAAATACAAATTTTTCAGTGACGCAACTGAAAATAAATATGCAAAAATGAGAGTTGCTGGAGATTAAAATACTATGGGCCTTTAACATTGCTTGTTAAATTCCCCATAATGTTATACATTTTAATAATAATAAGCAAATAAAAGTATAAGATGGAATAAAATACATTATAAGGAAAAATTGTCTGTGAATAAGTAGCGAGTGAACTCTCTGGCAAATCTCAAATAACTGATGCTTTCTGATAATTTTCAAAAGACAAATCGAATAAGCCTTTTTTGGCAGTTAGAAAATATGAAGGCAGTAGATATAGCAGTCCTGACAGTGAAGAACCTCTGATAAGGAACCTTTGGAAAAAGCCCGTCCCTCAGATGAGCAAGCTTTTGTTCCTGTCCATGCTGCAGGGATTTCAGTTCACCTTCTCCCTGTCTGGGGGTGCCATTTAAAATAACTAAATTGTGTGTGATTAAAGCGAACATTCTCCCAATGACTTCTATCGCTCTAATCCTTTGACAAGCAAGAAAAGGCTAAAGAGGTGGCAATGGCAGTGTGTCCTCCCCTGTCATCGCTGAAGGCATAAGATTGCCCCCCTACCACTCATCCTGCAGGGATGGCCTGGTCAGATACAATAGAAATAATTTACCTTGCACATTTTGCTTCGGATCATCGCTCATTCCATCTTTGTGACTTAGCATCACAGAAGGTTTTACCAGTGACAAGGAAATACAAAGTATCGAGACCAACTTATTCATTTAACAGATGAGATGTGAGGCCTGGATCGAAAGATCTGTAAAAGGTCATACATCCGCTCAGCACCCAAGTCATGAGTTTGACCATGTTTCTCTTTATACAATTACTGATGGAGCTCCAGTATGTCATAGCTGCTTCGAAATGACAGTGATAATTGAAGACCACAGCAACTAACATGTGGGCTGCTGTCAAACATGCAAGTGCTTTGTTATTTTGCTTTCTCATAAACTTCAGATAAAATAGTGACGACCACATTGACATTTTTAGTTAATCATTATTATCTATATAATACATTAACTCCACAGGACATGATCAGCTTCTTTGTTATTTTCGAAACAGTTTCGGTTATCTCTTGTAATAAAGACAAAATCCTTGAAGAGGGTCTTTGCCAATTCAAGTGACCCTGTTACTCCACACCTCACAGAATCCAGAGTGCCTAGCATGAGTGGCCCAAATGGTACATTCATTACATTACATGATAAAAATGGTGTCTTTGGCAACATTAGCCAGGAAAAGAAAATCTAAATTAAGTGGTCGGGCACACTTGGAAATTAATTTCTCATGCGTGATTTTTGATTTGGAAATCGACTGTCCTCAGTAAATCTTTCGAGTTGCTGATGTCATGATTTCCCAGATAAACCATAGCATAGGCCACAGAAACGTCGATTTTCACACAAGCTTCCTTGGCCCTACACTCCTCACCCCACCCCCTGCTTTGTTATTTACAGCATTTTACACATGTATTTTATTTCATGCTTTTATTAATCTAAGTCTTTCCTGCCCCCATTTTAGCAGTAACAAAAGAAGCTGTATCAAATCAATGAACTCCGAGCCGAGAAACAGGGCAGCCCTGCCTCCCCTTTCGACCCACAGGGCATGGGCTTGCTGAGTGTAAACTGAAGTCTTCTAACACTTTCTAGATAAGCCCGAAAGTACAAATGAAAACTGATTTGTCTCCCAAGTCAATGCTTAAAATGAAAAGGCTGGAGCTGTTTACACTGAGGAAGAAAGGGCAACCGACAATCCTTCACCAAGGATTATTGGGAGTAAGAAAACCCGGTAGAAGGTCTGTTTTCACTTTTAAATTACAGAATTAAGACAGGGAACAGGGGTCAGGAGAGGGTGGGTGCGGGTGCCGAGGAGGCAGCAGGACGTATAGTTGTGTGGGTCTGTCCTCTGTTACCCACACTCACCATGGCTCAATTGAAAGGCCTGTGTTCAGCTGATAGATTGGCAGCACCAATCTGTGTGGGGCAGCAGCAACTGGGGACCACAAGGCCAACTCCTCTGAGAGGCAGCTGTCAACATGCGTGGCCCAGTCAACCTTGCTTCCAGCAGCAGTCTGAGTGACTTGCAGGGTAGGGCCTGGCAGCCTGGGCCAAGAGGGCGGTCTTGGTGCCTCTCAGTGGACAGAGGTTGAAATAGTAAGCCAAGTAACAGAAGTGATTTGAATCCTCAAGTCCATTCAGAGTGGTGACTAGGGCTTCTCTGAAGGGACTGCATGTGCTAGCCTTGTAGCATTGGTGCCCCAAAATTCTGTGCCAGTGAGATTATGACAGGGACAGGCCAGGCCATGACACCTTGAGCCTTGCTCTCACCCATCCCTCTGGGAGCTGGTCTCCCCTTTTGAAGAACATGAGTGTTAAGGTTCTGTAGTCCTTACTGTTGTGTGGTCCTGGTGCCTTAGAAGGTAATTTCTTATAAACCAAAGCAATAACTACTGGTCATGTTACCATGCCAACTGTGTAGTGCAAAACATGGCTAAAATGGGATAAATACAAACAGCAAATCCAAGTCCTTTGAATCCCCCAAG
>CAUYQV010119592.1:0-20073 GCA_963574575.1 Galagoides demidoff | reverse complement strand
AACAATGGTGGCTGCAACCAAAAAATAGCTGGGTGTTGTGGTGGGCGCCTGTGGTCTGAGCTACTTGGGAGGCTGAGGCAGGAGACTCGTTTGAGCCCAGGAGTTGGAGGTTGCTGTGAGCTGTGATGCCACAGCACTCTACCCAGGGGGACAGCTTGAGGCTCTGTCTCAAAAAAAAAGAGTTCTTGTAGCATTAATCATTTAAGCAAAAAGGTGGAAGATGGAGTCCAAACCATTCCTTTTATTGCTGAACAAGCTGATATTGGAAAATGAAGCTTAAACCCAAGAGCACACAAATGTCTTAACATTAAGCTTCAAACTTAGGCAGAGTTACCCGTCTGGTTTCATTCAGGGAGTGCTGGGTTCAGGCAGCCCTGTCTCATGGTTGGTAATAGCTGCTGTGGACAGATTATGGCATAGAGGATTAAAAAAGATTATGTGGTTCCATCTGAAGCTCAGATCTAAGAGAAAGAGAAAGGGTTCGGTATTTGTATGTCATAGTTTTCCTTCTGTGCTGAACAATCAGATTAAATCCCCTGGGAAAGAGTGTGTTAGGACTGGAGAGGGGCCAGATTTGCTACTTTAGTGGAATGTTACTGCAGAAACGACATACCAGCTGGGTTTTTCTTCTAATACTATTTCTATATATTCATTAGATGAAGATGACTTTTAATTGCAGTGTCCAGGTCTTTCAGATCTTTATTTCATGGCAGCTCACCCGAACACGCCTGAGACACATATGCACATGTGTGTATAGTATTTTGCAGTTTGGGGTGTATATCACATCATATCGTACAAATGTCCACTTTTTAATTTTATGGATTTCTGCCACTTTATGAAATATCTACCTTCCTTCTGAAATAGTTTTTGTTGTGTGTTCCTAAATTGTCCCTTCCTTCTTCTGTTTTCCTTTATGATAAGAACATTCCAGGTTATACATTTACCTTGCCTCTTGCTTTCATATTTTTTGGTCTGCAGGCAGTCCCTGACTTACCATGGTTTGACTTAGACGCAAAGTTGTGAAAGTGATACACATGAGGTACAAACCATACTGCATAGTTTGAATTTTGATCCTTCCCCTGGTTGGCATTGTGCCATATCATACTCTCTGGCGATGCTGGCCCATGGCAGTGGGGTGCAGCCCCCCATCAGCCGAGCCAACCCTGGGGTGAGCAACCGAAACTCTGCCGTGCCCTGTGTTGCCAGACGATTCCCCCACAAGCTAATGTTCTGAGCACGTTGAAGGCAGACTGGGTTCAATTCTGATGCTTGGCAGGTTAGGGTATTAAATGCACTTACGATATTGGGTTTATTGGGACATAACCCCATCAAAAGTCAAGGAGTATCTGTACATACAGATCAAACATAAGACAACTCTGAAAGGTAGAAAGAAACCTGCTGATTGGATAGGGCCTTGGGACCCGAGGAATGAAGCAGTTATGAATTCCCCAGATTTTATTTTTGCCATCTATTTCCCACATTTGTTGCTAGAGAAATTAGCCACACAGAAATGCCAGTTGGTGAGGAAGAAAAAAAGTGCCCCCAAAGCCTGTTCTTTTTAGCTAGGGAGAACCTAGCAAGCCAGACAGCTTTTAGACAGTAGCTTCTCTATTTCAGCCAAACACCACAGAAAAAAATGTGGCACAGTTTCTATTACTGCGAGCAAAGATTAAGCAGGGAGGCTAGACGCTGCCTTCACAAGGCTGTCACGTGATGACCCCTGGGGTTCTGAGGCCAAGTCTACACAGGGTACTGAGACCTTTGCCTTCACATCACAGTAATGCGGCATTCCCAACGGAGAGTCAGCTGTGACTGTATGTGGAGACTGGCCTTCTCCTCCCACTACAGGAGGCCAAGCAGAGAGTCCTCTCCCCCGGCAATGAGGCCACTCTCACCATGGTAACAGTGGACACCATACAAGGTGCTGGAACTACCACGCCTGCCTGGCAGTGACAGCAACAGGCAGCAGCACCACTGCAGGTGTCACTGAAGGCCAAGTGGGGAACCTCCCCTGCTCACTTCACCTGTCAGTAACCAGGAGAGTAACCCGTCCCCCCAGAACAGTATCAGAGACAGCCAGTGAAAACAGAAGGTTTAAGTAAGACCCATCCTCAGAACATAATACCGTATGTTCAGGTTTTAGTCAAAAATCACTTGCCATGCCCAATCCAGGATGAGGTCAAGGTGAATTAAAAAGGCAATCGATGTGTGGTAGCCCCAGATAACAGGTGTGTAAGAACTCTCTCATGAGGATTTTAAGGTAAATTACACAAAAAGTGCTTTGATAAGCAATTAGAGGCATGCTTGAAACAAATAAAAGTATAGAAGAACCTCAACAACAAAAAGAGGAAATAGAAAGTCAAAGCAAAGAAACAGAAGATGTAAAGATATAAATATTTATAAAGGGGAATTTTAGGACTGAAGCTGTAGGAGCCGAGTGAGAGACTCGGTGGATGGGCTCAGTAGCATAACAGGGGACACAAGTAGAATCAGTGAACTTGAAGATTAACAATAAAATCATCCAATCTGAACAACAGAGAGAAAATAGATTAAAAACAATAAAATATAAACAAAGCCCCCAGGGAGATGTGAAAATATATATAAAAAAAGGATCTAACTGCCATGTCATTGGATTTTTAGAAAGAGAAGAGAAAGGGCAGGACTCCAAAACTATGTGAATAAATGACGGCTAAAAACGGGGCTAGAGACACAAACCTGCAAATTCGAGACATTCCTCAGATCCCAAAGAGGGTAAACTAAGTAAGTCTGTATCCAGTTGCATCATAATTAGAGGCCTAGACATCAAAGTTGTATGGTTTTGAAATCTTGGCAGCAGCCACAGACAAAAGATACCTTAGTGGTAGAAGAAAAATACTTTAAATTACAGCAGATTTCTCATCAGACATTATGTTGTGGTAGAGAGTGGCATAGTGTTTTTCAAGGAATGGAAGAAATGAACCATCCACCATCGTGTTATACTGAGCAAAAATATTAATGTCTAAGAAGAAATAAAATGTTAGGAGAATTAACCTTGGGACATCAGTAAAAAAGAAAAAGAAAACATGGTAAGCAAACATAAGAGCAATTGTGACAGGTTTTCTCAATTATGTTCTACAGTTGAACAAAAAACTGTAACACTGTCTGATGTGGTTCTACATGTATACATTTAGAACATTTAACACCATTATTAAATGGAGAGAGTAAGGGGCATAAAAGGAAGTAAGATTGTTATGGTTTACTCAAGCTGGTAAGTGAAACTAGATGATGAAGAGCTATGTACATATCATGTAATATTTAGGGCAACCACTAGAAAGCCTATACAAAGAGATATACTCAAAATACTATGTATATATGCAAAAGGAATTCTAAAACAGTGTTTAAGTATCTCATAGGAAGTCAGGGAAAAGGATACAGAACCTTAAAGCAGAAAGAACAAACACAAAATGAAAAAATGAAATGGCAGATTTAAGCACTAACATATTGGTAATGGCATTAAATATAAATTGTTTAAATGCAGGAATTAAAAAACAAGGATTGGCAGAGTGGATTAAAAAATACTACCCAGTTATCTCCTGTGGATAAGAAACTCACACACTCTGTTGAAAATGAACAGGTGGAGACAGGAGGTCCACTGTTTAGCTTCCTTACCTGAGTGAGGACATGCGGCACTTACCTTTCTGTTCTTACCTTATTTCTCTTGATGTAATGTCCTCCAGGCTCATCTGTGTTGCTGCAAATGACAGGATTTCATTCTTTCTAGAGGCTGAGTAGTATCCTGTTGTACACATGGACCACATTTCCTTTATCTATTCACCTGTTGATGGATGCTTCGGTTGACTCCGCATCTTGGCTATTGTATATAGAGCTGTAGTAGACACAGGAGTGCAGATGCCTCTTCAATATACTGATTTCCTTTCCTTTGCCTGTACAGCTGACCCTTGAACAAGGCAGAGTTTGGGGTGTTGACTCCCTGTGTTATTGGGAATCCACGTGTAACTTTTGACTTCCCACGAGCTTAGTTATTCATAGCCTACTGTTGACCAGAAGCCTTACTGATAACGTAATCCATTAACACGCAACTTGTATGTTCTACGTATTCTATATGTATTTTTACAATTAAGCTAGACAAAAGAAAACATCATTAAGAAATCATAGGAAGAGAAAATATATTTCCTATTATGTGAAAGTGGGTCATCATGAAGGTCTTCACATTGAGTAGGCTGAGGAGGAAGAGGAAGAGAAGGGGTGGGTCTTCCTGTGTCAAGGGTGGCAAAGACTGAGGGAGGGGTGGAAGTGGAGGGAATAATGTAAGGCATTTTTGGTGTCATTTTTGAAGAAATACATCATGATTTCTGTATGATCTCTTTTTTTAATTTCTCTAAATTTTTTTCTATAAGGTACTAAATCTCTCACTGTTTGCTTTTATTTCAATGCCTGCATCACAAACTGTTCCCTAAAGAAGTCCAAAGCAGTCTTGAAAAATTGAAACCCTTCTCCCAGATTGTCTCATGTCAGTTTGTTTTCTGGCATCGGTTCTTCCACACCTTTTCCTCACCATCTGGCACTGGTTCAAAACATTCACCTTTATCAATTGTCTTCTGTTAATTCCACTGGTATGGTGTCTCTATTATGACTTGAATTTCTCCAAGACCACCCATACCTCCAAACATTTTATCCCCCCCCTTTTTTTCTATAGTCAAAGTCTCTTTTGTGATTTCCTTGATTGGTTGCATTGTAAAATATGTGAATCTATGCACATGAAAAGACACACACACACACACAGACATACAAGGTCAGACAGTTAAGTTCAAGAAATCAAGCTAGAGAAAGGGCTGCATTCCTCAATCCTGAATGGTCACCTTTGAAGAAGCCCCTTGGAAAGCTGTCCACTGACTCTGGCACCTTGTCCACCACTGAAAGCACTTTTTCCTTCTTAGGATGAGATTGCAAACTTTTTTTTTTTTTTGAGTTTGCAAACTTAATTGTCAGACCTAGGATGATGACAGCTGTGAGGGTCATTCCAGTAAAAGAATTCCAAAATTGCTTTGAAGGGTGGACTAGGCACGAGCGTGGGTGCACGGCTTCCCAAGGGGAGGACTTTGAAGATGTCAAGCAGTGAGGTGTGTGGCACGTTTTTAAAAATGAGTTTGTGAACTTTAACTTTCTGACCTTAGCACATATAAGCAGATCCGTGAATTTCTAACCACTCTGTTCAAGGGCTAGCGTATACCTGGTAGTGGGATTGCTGGATCAGGCCGTAGTCCTGTTTTTGGTTTCTTGAGGAACCACCATACCCTTTTCCATAATGGCTGTATTAATTTACATTCCCATCAGCAGTGTATGAAAGTTCCCTTTCCTCCTCATTTTTGCCAGTATTTGCTATTTTTTGTCCTTTTGTTAATGGCTGTTCTAAGGGGGGGTGAGATGATTTCTCATTGTGGTTTTAATTTGCATTTCCCTGTTGATTAGTAATGTTGAACATTTCCCACATATTTATGGTCAATTTTTATGTCTTCCTTTGAAAAATGTCTATTCGAATTATTTGCCCATTCTTTAATCCTTGATTCTGATGCTAAGTTGTTTGAGTTCCTTTTATATTCTGGATATTAATTCCTTGCTAGATGAGTGATTGGCAAATATTTCCTTTAGGGATAACTACACATTGGGAAAGGAGGTGGGGGAGAGGATAGAAAGAGGTCAGTTAATAGATAACAAAATTACAGCTAGACATGAGGAAAAGTTTTAATGTTGTTTAGCATTGTAGGATAAGTATAGCTAACAGTCATCTAGTTTATATCTTCAAACACCTACAAGAGAAGATTTTGAATCTTCTCAATACAAAGGAATAGTACACATTTAAGATGATGAATATTCTAATTATCCTTATTTGATCCATATACATGGTATACAGGTATCCAAATCAGGTATCATTGTACCCCATAAATATGTATACTTATTATGTGTCAATTAAAAATAAAATAAAAAATTGATATGAATGGATAAGGCAGAAATGGATATATGAATGTTAGTTAAAGTAGACTTCAGAGCACAGAATAGTATAAGAGCCAGAATGGGACGTTATTTAAAAGGGTCAGTCTCAAAGGTAAATGCACCAGACAACAGAGCTACAAAATAGGCAATAAAGAATGATACAACACAAAAGAGAAATAGATGGATCCACAGGTTCAGTGGGAAATGTTGACACACTTCTTTCAAAAATTAGGAACAAGACAAAATTAGCAAATATTGGGAAAAATTCACCACCATTAACTAACAGAATAAAATAACATTTATAGAATCAGCAGCAGCAGATAATACATTTTTTAAATGCCCAATGAACATTTAATAAGATAGATAATATCCTGGACCATAAAACAAAATTAAATAAATTTCAAAGAATAAAAATTATATAGCATGTGTCCTTTGCCCACAGTAGAATAAAAATAGAAGTCAAGGGCAGCACCTGTGGCTCAAAGGAGTAGGATGCTAGCCCCATATACCAGAAGTGGTGGCTTCAAACCTGGCCCTGGTCAAAAACTGCAAAAAAAAGAAAAAGTCAAAAGCAGAAAGATAATAGAAAGTTCTCCAAGCATCTGGAAAACTAAACAGAACAGTTCTAAATACTCTATGGGTTAAACAAATTCTCAAAAGAAATAAAAGCAGATGTTTAATTGAATGAAAATACAACAAATCAAAACTTGTAAGAAATAGCTGAAGTGATAACCACAGTAAATTTATAACACCACGTTCATACATTAAAGAAGAAGAAAAGTAACAAATCAATACTCCCACTGCAAGAACCTAGAAAAAGGAGAAATTAAACCCAAAGAGCAAGTGGAAGGGGAGGAAATAATAAAGCTAAGAGAAGATAATTGGGAAATTGGAAACAGAAATACAATAGAGAAAATCAATGAAACAAAGAGCTAATCCTTAGAAGAGATCAAAAGGAATTGCCGAAAACTGTGAGACTGACAAAGAAGAAAGAGAGACACAAATGATCGACATCAGAAATGAAATGTGAGACAGCATTACAGACCCAACAGAAAGACACAAATGATCAACATCAGCAATGAAATGTGAGACAGCATTACAGAACCAACAGAAACTGAAGGGCAGTAAGAGAGTAACACCATCAACTCTACACACGTCTATTTAACAACACAAAATATCACAGCTTATCCCATATGAAATGAATGATTTGAGTAGCCTCATAACTACTAAGGAAATTGAGTTTATAATTTTAAAACTTCCAATAAAGGAAATCTCCAGGCTTAGACTGTCACTGGAGAATTCTATCAAATAGCTAAAGAAAAATCGACACTTTTGCTAATTAATATCTCTGTAGGTCTTTGAAAGAGAACTAAATGTTCTGTTTCAAAAAATAAAAGAGGAGGGTCCATTTACCATTTTATGATTCTAGTATTACCATGACACACAAAAAGATAAGTACAGTATACAAAAACCATAGATTAATATTTATAATGAGCATAGGTGCAAAAATCCCTGTTAAAATATTTACAAATAGAATTCAGCAATAATCAAAAATAATTATATGCCATGTGTTATGAACTGGATGTTGGTGTTCCCTCCAAATTCATATGTTGAAAACTAATATATCAATGAGATATATTAAGAGGTGGGGCCTTTGGCAAGTTATTAGCTCATGTAAGCTCTACTCATCAATGGGATTAGTACCCCTATAAAAAACAGACCCAGAGAACTTACTGCCTTGCCCTTTTATCACTCAAGGACATGATAAGAAGCCATTGGCCACGAACAAGGAAATGGGCCTTCCCTAGACTTTGAATTTGGTGATACCTTGATTTTGAACTTCCCAGCCTCCTAAGTGGTAAGAAATAAATGTTTGTTTGTTATAAGCTAGCCAGTTTATAGTGTTTTATCATAGCAACCTGAACAGAGTAAGACACCATGGCCAAGTAGGTTTTATTCCACAGATGTGTGCTTGTCCAATGTTTGAAGTTAATCAATGTCATCTATTGCATTCGGAGGCCTAAAGTAGAAAAAAAGCACATGATCATATTAATTAATGCTGAAAAGAGATTTGAGGAAATTCAAGATAGATTCATGATAAAAATTATGAGAAAAATATGAGTAGAGGTAAATTTCTTCAATTTGATGAAGCGTATCTACAAAAAGCCTGGAGCTAACATTTTACTTAATGATGAAAGACTGGATACTTTCTCCCTAATATCAGGAATGAGGCAAAGATATTTGCTCTCACTGGTCTTATTCAACATAGTGAAAGAAAGCAAGGCAAAGAACTTAATGGCATATAGATTATAAAAAATTAAATGATTCCTATTTGCAGATGGTATGGTCGTCTACATAGGTAGTGCCTCCTAAAACTGCAAAAATTGATTGATATTTTGATATGCTAACAATAAACACTGTTATATAAAAACAAATATAATACTCTTTTTAGGTGCTCAAGAAATGAAATCCTACCTGCAAATTTAACAAAACATGTACATTACTGGAATATGAAAACCAGACATCCCTGATGAAAACAATCAAACAGCATCTAAATTATTGGTGAGATATATTTTGTGCAAGGATTGGAAGACTTCACATTGTGAAGATGACAATTCTCTTCAAAGATTTAAATGCAATTCTTATCAACGTCTACACTTTTTTGTACATATAAACAATAATCTAAAATTTATATGAAAAACTACGATAGCTGATAATTCTGACAAGAGAATGAAATGGGTAAAGCTAAATGTACAGGCAAATATAAAAGCCAGTATTATTTTAATTTTGTTACTCCACTTTCTACTTTCCTGGGGTTTAAAATATAGATTCATAAAATAATTGTATATTTATACTTTTGGGAACCCTAGGTTTGAAGTTGTAATTTATAACCTCAGTATTATAAGGGGGATAGAGCTTTATAGGAGTAGAGTTTTAACTTGTAATTGAAGTGAGGTTGGTGTAAATTAAAAATAGCTGTAAGATCTTACATGTAACCCCCCAGTAACTACACACAAAAAATATATAGAATATATACAAAATATACACTATAAACCAAAATTAACTCAATACAGACAAAATATCTAAATGTAAGAGCAAAACTGTAAAGATTTTTTCAGAAAACAGAGTAAAGCCTTCATAACATTGGATTTGCTGCCAATTTCTTGGATATTCCACCAAAAGCATGGGCAATAAGAGAGAAAAATAGATAATGCTGAGTTAATCAAAATCACAAACATTTGTGCATCAAAGGACTTTTTTTTCAGAGAGTGAAAAGGCAACACACAGAATGGAAGAAAATATTTGCAAATCATATATCTTATAAGGGATTAATATCCAGAATATATAATGAACTCCTGTACATCAACAACAACAACAGCAAAACAAATCATCCCCATTCAAAAATGGGCCAGTATTTTGAATAGACATTTCTCCAAAGAAGATACACAGATTCCCAAGAAGCACATGAAAAGAGGCTCAACGTCAGTAGTCATTAGGGAAATGGAAATCAAAACCATAGTGAGATACCACTTCACATTCATTAGGACGGTTATTATATACACTTAAAACAAACAAACAACCCCCAAAGTAACAAGTGTTAGCAAGGAGGAGGTGGAGAAATTAGAACACTTTGCATTGCTAGTGGGAATGTAAAATGCTCCAGCTGCTGAGGAAAACAGTGTAGGGGCTTCTTAAAATTTAAACATAGGATTACCATATGATCCCACAATTCCACTTCTAGATAGGGACCCAGAAGAATTGACAGTAGGGACTCTAACGGATACATGTGTACCAATGTTCATAGCAACATCATTCACAATAGCCCAAAGAAACTTTCCAAAGAGCAAAATATGATACATAAGCAGACAATGGATATTATTCCACCTTAAAAGAAATGAAATTCTGACATATGCTACAGCGTGGATGAACCCGGAGTATATTATGCCAAGTAAAATAAGCCAGACACCAAAGGACAAATGTTGTATTATGTATACCATTTATGCGACTACCTTGAGTAGTCAATCAGAGACAAAGTATAGAGGTTACTCGGGGTTTGGGGAATGAAATATTTTTAATGGGTACAGAGTTTCTGCCTGAGCTGATGCAAAGTTTATACGAGGATAGTGATGATGGGTGCACAGTTTTGTGAATGCACCTAATACTGCTGAATTGTAAAATGGTAAATTTTATGTATGTTTTGACATAATAAAAAAACCCAAAAGATTCGAAAAAATAACCCTTTCATACAGTTCTATATATGCTTTTGTCTCTCTCTCTCTTTTTTTTTTTTTGCAGTTTTTGGCCGGGGGCTGGATTTGAACCCGCCACCTCCGGCATACGGGGCTGGTGCCGTACTCCTTTGAGCCACAGGTGCCACCCCTTTTGTCCTCTTTTTGATTCTCTTGGTTACACCCCCTTCCCTGCCCTTCCAAGCCATTGGGTTTGTCCTTTCATTGTTCTGATCCCAGGGAGCTCTGGCGTCTCCTTATACTGCCCCCTTCACTAAACTGCAAGTTTGAGAAGGCAGATGTTCTTTCTCTTGTTCACTGTTGTGTTCCAGGATCTGTTATGGTGTTGGGCAAGCAGTAGATGTTCAAATATTTCTTAAATGCATTAACAAGTCTCATGGATGTGTAAAATGACAGTTATAAATGGCAAGGCTTCTGACTGTAAATCTGATTCCTTTTTATTGGGACAACTCAGCGTTTTCTTTCCTTTTCTTTTTTTGAGACAGAACCTCAAGTTGTCGCCCTGGGTAGAGTGCTGTGGCCTCACAGCTCCCAGCAACCTCCAACTCCTGGGCTCAAGTGAGTCTCCTGCCTCAGCCTCCCAAGTAGCTGGGACAGCAGGTGCCTGCCACAACGCCTGGCTATTTTGTTTTTTTTTGTTGTTGTTGTTGTTGCAGGTGTCATTGTTGTTTGGCGGCCCGTGCTGGATTTGAACCCATCACCTTATGTGTATGTGACTGGCACCTTAGCCACTTGAGCCACAGGCGTGGAGCCAACTCAACATTTTCTAATGAGCTCTCTAATAACATACTTCTATCTCCTGAGCCATATCTATTCATAGGTACGAATGATGGTTTTGTCTTTATATGAAATATCGTTTGCACAGTGTACACTGCTTTAAGTATTAATGGCTAATTCCAGCACAATCTTTGGAAGTTTCTTTTTGTCTACCTGAGACTGCCTTTCTTTCGCCAGTGGTCAGATTACCTAAGGCAGAAAGCAAAAATGCAATTGACTGATCTATAGTAACGCTCCTGAATAAACTAGAGTTTTAGTCACCCATCACCATTTAAGGTTTTTTTTTGTAGTTTTCACATTTTTCTATAATCTAAAGAATTGCCAAGGAACCGTACTCAAAATCCAGATTAGTTCAGTACCAAAAACATGTGTATGTTTCCAAATGCACTATTTATGAGCAATTGTCTATTTTGGCATTTGGGGGACTATAAAAGGAAAACGTAAGCAAGAAGCACCAAGAATTCTGTCCCAGGCCCTAGATGTGAGGGGAAGCAGGCTTGAGAGGTGAAGGTATTGGATGTGTGAACCCAGGATGCAGCCGGGGAACTTCCGGAAGAGCCTGCACCACCTGTGGTGCTGTGCGGCTTGTTACCAGCAGAGGGTGCTGTCAGCCTGTGCGGAGCCTCCTGAGCCCCTCGCCCCCCAGCCGTCTCTGATCTTGCGGTTTTGTATTCCTGCCATTACTTTTAAGACCCAGCTTTGGTGACCATAACCTTGGGAAAACTTCAAGATCTAAGGTTTGCGCGATGGTTCAAGGTTCATTGGGAAATACTGTATTCACCTCCTCAGGCTGGAGGGAGCTCTCTCCAGTTTTAACCAAACACCTGGGGGCTGGAACTGAGACTAAAATGAACCAAAAAGCTTTCAAGGCAAACAGCTGTACCTATTCTGCCAGACCCAGCTTCCTGTTCTCTGTGAACACCTGGCTTTGAACTCAGACCTGTTTTCTGCAGTTTGCAGAGAAACGTGGGCACGTTTAAGCCCTGAGCATGGCTTGTCCTGGAGAACTCTGCTTCCTAGACTAAATTATCTGGGCATGCGAGGGAGTGACAGCTGACAGAGACAGGGAAGGAATATATTTTTCATTTGACAGCTAAGGGACATCTTTGTAGCTCGCAGGAGAACCCTGGGAAATGCTGGGTAGTCAGGAATGCTAAAGCCTTTGGGATTTCTGCCAAGGAGAGGTGACTTACACGCTCCAGGCCATAACAGCTTCCCAGGCCACACTGAGAGTGACAGGCTGGCTTACGCGGGAGGTTTTACACTCTGTATGCTTGAAGGCACTGCTTGGCTACCCTGCCCACCTCCTGCCCCTGATTTTGCAACCATCTACACCTCCAAGGACCTTTGAAGACAACTTTTAAACCTTCAGTGACGATATTCAGCTGCCCCTATGAATACAAAGGGGGAGGTGGTGGAAAGTCTGTGATTTCTCTCCTAGACAGCTGCTGGGGGGATTAAATTGTGAATTTCTTGCTTTAAAAGGTCAAGTCTCTTATTAACAGTAGGTTGAATGGGAATCAGGTTGAGAGCCGGGGGTGAAGGAGAAAATGAACATTTGCTAAGGCCCCGGAACGTGCCAGACACTTGCCTTTGTTGGCAGCCTTACAGCCGGGCTGTGAAGGGGCTGCTCTCTTCTACCTCAGGGGAAACTCAAGCAAGTTTAAGGTCACAGTCGGGGTTGGACCCAGGTCTCTTTGCCAACAAATTCCTGATTTTTTCCCATCTATCTATACTAGACTTCTTGGGATTTAAGGAGATCAGTCTTCCCTGACCAGGCTGGGCGTGGTGGCTCACGCTTGTAATGCTAGCATTCTGGGAGGCTGAGGCAGGAGGATTTCTTGAGCTCAGGAATTCTAAACCAGTCTGAGCAAGAGTGAGATCCCATTTTTATTAAAAATAGAAAATAAAGCTGGGTGTTGTGGCAGGGGCCTGTAGTCCCAGCTACTCAGGAGGTTGACCAAGAGTATCGCTTTTGTCCCAGAGTTTCAGGTTGCTGTGAGCTATGATGATGCCAGGGCACTCTACCCAGGGTGACAGAGTGAGATTCTGCTTCAAAGTAAGTAAGTAAGTAAATAAATAAATAAATAAATAAATCTTCAAAAAAATCTTTCCCGTGTATAGCTCCATTGCCCAAGTGTGTATTAACTTGAGAAATGGAAGAGAAATTGCTATGGGGAAAAATGGCCTATAGGAAGTAGGCACAGTTGGGTCATATTCTCTCTCCAGGTATCAAGGATGAAGCCCGGACCAGTTTGGGAGCTGCTTCCCTTGTAGGAAGGTACAATTCAGGCCAAATATGGCCTGAGAATCACATTACCCTGTGCCTCATGTACAGAATCTCTGGGGCTTCTGGGAAGAACATACTCCCTTGAAGAGTCTGGGTGTAGCTTTATCAGTGGCCCTGGGAACAACAGCATTGTAGGACAAATAAGCACCCAGGGGGTGTGCTCCGTGTAGGTCTGGATGTGGCCTCCTGAGCAGCATCTCCTATCTCCTGGTGCAGAGTCTGATGATGACAGTGATGCCTGAAGCTGGCTGAGATGCATGTCTGAGGTTTGGATTGGCTTACATGAACCAGGATGGCCTCCTGGAATCAGGTGAAGTGGGAATGAAGAAAGCTGGGCAGGTGACGGGAAGGAGACAGAGCCCATGGCCGGGAGAACTCAGCTAGGAAGGGAAGTGCTGCCCTCTGGGTTACTGGCAAGAGGGCTGCTGTTTGTCCTTGAAGACACACACACACACACACACACACACACACACACGATTCAGTCACAGGCCAGAGCTCCTCAGTTGGTGAGGGGGCAGAGTCTTTCTAAGACCTTGTCCTTTGTGTGGGAGATGGTAAAAACAATTCTCTAGATGCCCTTGGTCAAAGCTGCAGAGTGACCTGGGGACGGACCCTTTAAGTCCTCTTTCCTTGTCATCTCTTCTCTTTTATTGAGGGTGACTCGAGGTATCACCTCTGTGGTTCATCTTATAAGGGTATAAGCGAATCTTTCTAGAAGTAGAATACAAACATCTTAACAGAATAACTAAGAAAATGACATGAAGGTTATGTTAACCAGTTTGATGAAAATGTTTCATATTGTATGTGGAAATACTGTATGCCATGATTGCATTAATGTATACAGCTATCATTTCATAATAATGATAAAAAAGAAAATTATGTGCCAACACACAAAGACACAGTCATTTTTTAAGTCCTACCTGTCACCTCCCCTCTCATTCTTCCTCCTCTGTGTCAAATGGTGGCACTGAAATGACCTGTTGATGAGTCAAAGCTGAATTTTTTGCTGAGTAAGGTTCTTGTGGCATCTTGGAGGAAGTCCCAGAGCCAGAGATGAGGCTGCAAAGTCTCATTTGAGGCAGACCTTTCAAGGCAGACACTCAGTTAGAGTTGGGTGAAGCTCACGAGTGATGGACACAGGAAGGAGAGGGTTTGGGGGAGAGATTTAGAAGTGGTTTGGAGCACAAACCATTGTTTGATGCTATCTATTGAAAAGTGGAGCCCTTTTAAATGGTATTTCAAGAATGTTCAGCTGTTTGGAAATCTCCTCCTGGGGGAGTAGCCTCCTCATGTTAGGGAGGATGGTAGAATAGTCACACCACGTGGCTGTGAGCTGTGGGAGTGTAGATGGCTCTGGTTCTCAGCATCCATAGAAAAGCTGCTTCTCCCTCCATGGCAGGCACAGCTCCATCAAGGTGGGCTCTAGCTAGGAGCCTTTCTGGTCACCCCTGTGTGTGATCCTTGAGGGCAGAGGCAGAGCTTGCAAACATCCAAATGAGAAAACTTTTCCAACCATGGTTGCTGCACCGGTCGGAGGCTGCACTGCCATTTACAAAGAGATCCTCCAATACGTGCTCAGTGATTCTCACCCCTGTCCTCTCTCCTCCTGCTCGTGTCTTAGAGACTCGTGAAAGAAAATTGTGATCAATACTGAGAGTGGAAAACATGAAACCTCAACCCCTTGCATCTAGTCTTTAACCAGAAGGGTGGATATATATTTCTGATGTGGGGGAAAAGATCAAAATTCAGTATTCAGAAAATGTGGTGCAACATAGATGACCTCCACGTAATGTGGGCAATGTGCCTTTTTCTTCTGGATCAGTGCAGGAATTTAAGCCAGGTTACCTACAAAATTATGGTGGCTTCATTTTCTTGCTTAATCTTCCAGAATCAATCAGAATACAGCTTCTAAGCTTTGTTACAGTAATTACCCGGGAGGGAGTCAGGCCAAACTAATAAGGGTCACTTCATAGTTTTTCTTCTGAGCTCCTGGTGGCCACTAAAAAGGAAAACTCGGCTGGGACCCAGAAGTCCTGCTCTATTTGCCATTTCTATATTCAGATAACACATGGGGGGCATCTTCCAGCTGCTTCTTACCTACTGTGTTTCCCCTCAAATAAGACCTACCCCCCAAATAAGCCCTAGCAGGATTTCCATGCATTTGTTAAATATAAGCCCTACCTTGATAATAAGACCTAGTGATGGGTGTGGCTATAGCCACACCATGCATTTCAGCAGGGAGAGAAGACATCCCCTGAAAATAAGCCCCAGTGTGTCTTCTTGAGAAAAAAATAAATATAAGACAGTGGCTTATTTTGGGGGAAACACGGTATCCATGAATCCACATGGTAGCATAGTCTATAGTTTTTCCTGTAGAAGGAGAACAATCAATGAAAGGAGAAGAGAAGGTAGGAGGAGGGAAGGAGCTGAAACAGGGCAGTATTACCGTAGTTGCAGATAATGAGAATGCAATAATGCACTGTGATAGAATCACATTTGCATAACAGCCTTGTCAATAAAAGCTCTTGCTATTCTCGCTGAAAAAATTAAAAGGCGACAACTAATTCACTGTTCCTATCCGTGACTTGTCTGGGTCTCTTCTCCCCAGATGGGATCCAGGTGAACAAATAGCAGGGGTGCTATTTAAGAATAGCTGTGTCCTGAGAGGGGTACAGGGAAATAGGCTTGTGTACCCCACACTGGTCCCCTGCTGACCCAATGAGCAGTTCTAGACTGAAGGTGATGCCCATTGAATGGAAGGGTGAAGTTGGGGGCTCAATGAAGATGAGCGATATCAGGAGAAAGGGCAAGAAGAGGTTGCTCATTCTGAGTAACAGGTGGAAAGAACAGCTAACATTGACTGAGCCTTAACAGTCTCACCATGGATACCACGCAGGGGAGGATGAAGGAATGTAGGTCACAGAACAACCACCAAGGAAGACAGAACAGCGGGTCCCAAAAGACTGAGGCCGTTTCGTACCCTTTGTACAAAGTTTGAAAACAATCAAAACTAAACAACATATTCTTATGCACACATATTTTTATAGGAGTTGTATGAACACACTAGGAAATGATTAACATACATTTAGGGAGGCAGTTATCTCTTGAGAAAGGAAGAGAAATGAGACGAGGAGAAGTTTGTATTTTGAGAGGTACTAGAGATTTGTTATATTTTGAGCATGTACATGAAGCAAAAGACAGTGTCACAGAGGGAGATGACAGAACTATGTCATGGACCAAGGGTCATCATTAATTTCAGTGCTATGTGCATGAAACACAGATACATACCCATAAACAGTAGGAGACAGAGAGCTGAACTAAACAAATCAGATCCTCAGCACTTACTGTAGACACCAGCGTTAATGTTTTGTACGTTATTTCATTCATCCTTATGACTACTTTACGAGGTAGACAATGTTATAAATAGCATTTTACACATGCGATTAGGCACAGAGAGGTTAATTCATTTGTCCAGGGTCATTCAGGCATTAACAGGGGTAGTTAGGATTTGAACTGAGGCCAGCAGCCTAGCTCTACTGTGCAAATTTCCTGGCTCACATCCTTCCTGAACCTGGACACTTGTTGGAGTGATTCACTTAGGCCAGCCTTACTGCCTTAGACTCTAGCACCATAAAATTTTGTAGTTCTATGGTTGGGTGTCACTACAACATGAGGAACTGTATGAAAGGGTCATGGCATTAGGAAGGTTGAGAACCACTGTGTTAGAGTCTAAGGCAGGAGGGGTCCGTGTGTGCACAATGCCCTGTCTCCTTTAGGCTGACACTGCCAGCCTGTGGCCCCTGCCCAGGGCAGATGTGACGGGTAGTTCTTGGATGGAAGTGACCACAGTTGAATAGACATGACCAGTCAATTGATAGGGTGTCACATCTACTTGCTACCGGGTGGTTCTATGAAGTGGTCTGTGGTGAACTTGGTCTAGAAGTGGAAAGGCCTAAGCTAGGAAGACTTGATTGTCCGGCATTTGGGTTGTGGGGTATGGAGAAGATTGGCTGGCGGATAGGTAATGGAGGAGGCATGCATGGAGGAAGAAGAGGAGAAAGAAGAGAGAGAAGAAATAAGAAAGAGGAGGAGGAAGATGCCTTGAGCAACCTTGCAGGACTGAGACCATTTCTGGCGATGTCCCTCCCACAGGGGCACAGACAGAGACATCATCTGTGATTCTCTAGAAATGTGTGTGTGTCACATACTCCCACTGTGTCATCCATCCTAGTAAACTGTGTAGAAAGACAAGCAGGAGTAATCATGGACGAGATATGGTGGGTTCCCTTTTCTGTCCAATGTGTGCAAATAGATGGTTGTACATGTAGTCACTTTCCTCAAATGAAAGAGTTCCTTTTAGAAACTCTTTCTTGGGGCTGCCTTAGAGGCCACAGACCAGAAAGGCTCCTGGAGAGCCCAAGGAAGCAATTCGCAGGAGGCATAAAATTAAGTTGCAAACCTCCTTTGACATTTAAGAAAAGTCAACAGCCATCTAAGTGATGAGAGAGACCAGAAATATAACTGGCTGAATGTCAATTTTAAAACTAGAAAGATAGCTGCTACTTTATCTCACTGAGCAGGTGTTTCTGAGCAGTAAATAACTCACGGATGGTCTATTAAACTTTAATGCTTGTGATAACAGCAAAGAGCATGTTGCCGCCCTCCTAAAAATACATATATATAAAAACAAACAGCAATTTTCAACATTTATGCTCTGCACCATTTTCTTTTCACAGTTGTTTTACTGCATTATCTTTTGCTATTATCTCGGCCACAAGTCCCCGCTGTATGAAGCTGATTTGCAGTCGTGGGCAGAGCTAACTAATGTAATTAACTATCTGGCAAGTGTACAATGATCATTTCCACATAAAAAAGATTCTTTCCTTGAATGAACACCCTCCACATAAGGCCTCGATTTCACTGCTTGTAAAATAGGGGATGAAATTTTATTTTATTTTATTTTTTGTTGTTGTTGTTGGTGGCGGTGGGGGGAGACATATTTTCCTTGCTTTCTTCATTTGAGCTCATCATCTCTGCAAGGTTTTTATTGAAACAGTAATTATGGCATTTCAAAGTGACTTTAAAAAAAATATATCCAGAAGACAAAAATGAAGCAATGTAATTGGAAAAAGAGTAGACAGGGAGAGATGGGCAATTTGAATCAGCCAGATGAGAGTTATTACCTAATAATGAGACTTTGCACTCCTATTACACTGGCTTTTGTATCTGAGCCTTTAAAAACCACGAGCTAATGAAGCCTCCTGCCTCCCCTGTGGCTGGGGCCGCTGTTGCTGCTGCCTGATGAATGGAGAAAATAAGGTACCTGGAACAGGTGAACTTGGCTGTTCTTCAGTTCAAATTGTTTATTAATGCCATGGTTTGGAATAGAGCTCAGAAGCCTCCACTCCCAGGTTTTCTTGCTTATGTGTCCCTTTTCTGATTCCTGGTCCTGTACCATGAGGTCCCAAGGTACAGAGAGAGGGCCATGACAGTGGTGACCAGATGGGGAGCTGGATTTACCAGCCCAGATCCCTTGAGGTTTAATCAATGCAGCAGTTATGCCCGAATCCTCTTACAGAAATGATGAAGTGTGAAGGAGAGGGACAGAGCTGTCCGCAAAACCCATTGTTAAACATTTGTGAGTTTGCTAGCCAGTTGATGGATCAGTCTTTGTGGGAGTATTTACACCACAGACAGCAGCCATCACCACCTGCCTAGGCTCCCCCACCTCCAAGCCAGTACACCAGCATACCTCTGAAAGGGAGGACAGAACACTGTGTTCTAAGCATCTCCTAAGCCCTTTGAAACGGTGAAAAGTGATGTTTCATAGTCAGAGAGCAGAAAGTGACACTGACTTAGGTTTACACTGTAAGTACCAGTTAACTCTGAGGTTCGGACGACAATTAAGATGATTGTGGGGAAACTCAGCCATCAACAGGAAGACGGGAGTCTTTTCTTCCCTGTATGTTTGGTCTACATTTCTACACCCCCAGCTGTCTCTATCAGTCCCCGTTATTCCATCATTAATGCATTCTTCAAGGTAGTGTTAAATCCTCCCTGGAGAAGGGCTTGTGAGTGGGAGGGCAGGGAGAGCTGGCCAAAGCGATGAGCTAACACTCAATCTACTCTTTGTACTAACACTTTCCTGTGCCCTTTATGGTTATTTACATATTTAATCTAACTCCATTAGATGAAGATTATGATTATCCCTATTTGATAGATAAGGAAACTTAAGTTCAGAAAGTTTAATGTTATGCAGCCCTATTTGGGCAGGGTCTGGGTGGAGCTAGCTCAATTAACATTTGGATATGACCTTCACATAGGTGCTAATGGAGGCCGTTATGACATCCACTTAGAATTCTGCCCAGGAAGAGCATGGAGTTAGGGTTCTGAAGACCTGTGTCCTGGTGTGTGTGTATATATATATATATATTTTTTTTTTTTTTTTTTTGTGCTAATTCCCACAGCTCCTGGAGACTCTGTTTTCTTCCTTTTTTTTTTTTTTAATGGGGAAACAGTTTTTTTTTTTTACATTAATGCATTTATGGGGTACAATGTGCTGATTTCATATAGAATTAGGAATGCTTGCATCACACTGGCTAATATAGACCTCATCTCGTTTACTTAATTATTGTGTTAAGACATTTATGCTCTATACTAATAGATCTGACAGGTACAAACAGATTTTTTTTTTATGTTAAATCATAGCTGTGTATGTTAGAGACTCTATGTTCTATGCAAGTGCAGACAGCAGCTGCTTTTCTT
>CAUYQV010119587.1:0-13807 GCA_963574575.1 Galagoides demidoff | reverse complement strand
CCAGCCACATACACTGGAGTTGGAGGGATTGAACCCAGCCCGGGCCTGCCAAACAACACTCACAACTACAACCAAAAAATAGCCAGGTGTTGTGGCGGGCGCCTCTAGTCCCAGCTACTTGGGAGGCTGAGGCAAGAGAATCGCTTATTTCCAAGACTTTAATGTTGCTGTGAGCTGTGAAGCCAGGGCACTCTACCCAGGGCAACACAGTGAAGACTCTGTAGAAGGGAGGGGAGGGGAAGGGAAGAGAGAGGAGGGAAGGGGAGAGGAGAGGAGAAAAGGGAAAAAAAAAAAAAGGAAGGAAAGAAAAAAAGAAAGAAAATTCCTGTAACACCTCCTAAATTGCATGCAGCTTCTGAACTCAAGCTCTGTGGTTGGAGGTAGCCTGATATGCTATTCTACTTTTCTTCAGAATTTTTTTTTTAATTGCTTGGCAGCAAATCTGCTATTACCCTTTTTTTCTTTTTTTTTGAGACAAGAGTCTCACTTTGTCACCCTCTGTAGAGTACTGTAGTGTCACAGCTCACAGCAATCTCAGACTCTTTGGCTTAAACTATTCTCTTGCCTCATCCTCCTGAGTAGGTTGGACTGTAGGCACCTGCCACAATGCCTGGCTATTTTTAGAGATGAAGTCTTGCTCTGGTTTAGGCTGGTCTTGAACTTGTGAGCTCAGGAGACCCATTCACCTTGGCATCTCAGAGTGCTAGGATTACAGGCGTGAGTCACTGCAGCCAGCCTTACTCTCAAACTCTAGGGATCCAGTAATCCCTTGCCTCATGTATATTGGTGGACTTTCAGGAAAGCAGATTATCCTTCATAATGCGGATGGGCTTCATCCAATTAGGTAAGGCCTGAGGTAACAAAGACTTGATTCCTCACCTGCCAGATACTCAGCAAGAAGGAATTCTGCCAGTAAACCCCCTTTGGACTCCAAGTGCATCTCTTCCCTGGGTCTCCAATCTGACAGACTACTATGCAGATTTTTTTTTTTTTTTTGAGACAGAGCCTCAAGCTGTCCCCCTGGGTAGAGTGCTGTAGCATCACAGCTCACAGCAACCTCTAACTCCTGGGCTCAAGCGAGTCTCCGGCCTCAGCCTTCTGAGTAGCTGGGACCACAGGCGCCAGCCACAATGCCCGACTATTTTTTGGTTGCAGCTGTCCTTGTTGTTTGGCGGGCCGGAGCTGGATCCAAACCTGCCACCTTAGGTGTATGTGGCTGGTGCCTTAGCCACGTAAGCCACAGGCGCTGAGCCTACTATGCAGATTTTGAACTCTCCAATTGTATGCACATTTTAAATCCCTAAAATGAATTTTTTTTTTTTTTGCAGTTTTTGGCTGGGGCTGGGTTTGAACCCACCACTTCTGGCATATGGGGCCAGCATCCTATTCCTTTGAGCCACAGGTGCCACCCTTGAATACATAACTCTTTACATTACCCCTGTTCAAATTGCTATGTGGCTTCTATCTTCTTTTTTTTTT
Source organism: Galagoides demidoff (assembly GCA_963574575.1). Taxonomy (NCBI): domain Eukaryota; kingdom Metazoa; phylum Chordata; class Mammalia; order Primates; family Galagidae; genus Galagoides; species Galagoides demidoff. Next base: position 12,328 of record CAUYQV010119587.1, on the reverse strand, counting down.
TTTTTTGCAGTTTTTGGCTGGGGCTGGGTTCGAACCTGCCACCTCCAGCATATGGAGCTGGCGCCCTACTCCTTTGAGCTACAGGCACCGCCGTGGCTTCTGATTAGACCCTGACAAATACATCATCATTCTTCTCTGAACTTCCAATTTATATATGGAACTACCCACTCACTACCTCTATTTGGATGTCTAAAGAGGCATCTCAAAAGCATTTCAAACTCATATGAGCAAAAGTTTAATTTTAATTAACTAATTAATTTTTGCAAGTGAGAAGCTAAGGAAGGGCAAGTGGAAACAGAAGGGAAAAACCAAAAGCAGGCTTGATGCTCTTCCTACAGACTGGTTTCTTATACCTTTTCCAGTCTCAGTTAAAGCCAACTTCATTTTCAGTGAGGCCTTCCCTGGCAAATCCATTCATAATTGCAGTCTATCTCCCAGCAGCTCTAGTTGTACGTTCAATCACTATTCTTTGCTGCTGCTGCTGTTATTATTTTTGAGACAGTCTTATTTTGTTATCCTGGGTAGAGTGCCAATGGTATCCTAAGTTAACAGCAACCTGCAGCCATCCCCTTGCCTCAGACTCCTAAGTAGCTGGGACTACAGGGTCCACCACATACCCAGCTATTTTTATTATTATTATTTTTAGTAGAGATAGGGTTCTTACTCTCGCTCAAGCTCGTCTCAAACTCAGGAGCTCTGGCAATCCACCTGCCTCAGCCTCCCAGAGTGCTAGGATTACAAGTGTGAGTCACTACACCAGCTTTTTGCTGCTATTATTATCTAACTACTATATGTATTACTTGTCATATTTATTATATAACTCCTCCATTAGAATATGAACTCCAGGGCTTGGCACCTGTGGCTCAAGTGGCTAGGGCGCCAATCACATACACCTGAGCTGACAGGTTCGAATCCATTGTTGGGGCCTGATGAACAACAATGAAGGCTGCAACCAAAAAATAGCTGGGCATTGTGGCGGATGCCTGTAGTCCCAGCTACTTGGGAGGTGGAGGCAGGAGAATCACTTGAGCCCAGGAGTTGGAGGATGCTGTGAGCTGTGATGCCATGTACTCTACCAGGGCAACAGCTTGAGGCTCTGTCTCAAAAAAAAAAAGAACTCCATGACAGCAGAAATTTAATGTGCCATCTTTATATTGCTGTATGCCCATAACCTCAAGCAATGTTTAACACATAGTAGGTCATCAGATTCACTTGGTTTTTTGCAGTCTTACTTCATTGCCCCTGGCTAGAATGTTGTGCTATCAGCCTAGCTCACAGCAACTTCAGACTCCTAGGTTTAAGCAATATTCCTGCCTCAGCCTCCTGAGTAGCTGGGGCTACAAATATATTTGCCTGGTCTATAGCATCTGTTTTTTTCTTTTAATGGTATACAGTAGAACCTCTGTAAGTTGACAACCCAAGGGACTGTAACAAACTGGTCAATCTGAGGAAGTGGTCAACTCTGGAGTTTCTACGATATTCTGACAACCAGAAATTCTGTCATACAGGCTAGAGTACAGTGGCATCATATAGCTCACTGCAGCCTTGAATTCCTGGGTTCAAGCAATTCTATCTTAGTCACTTGAATAGCTGGCCATCACATCTGGCTAACTTTTTGAGTTTTTCTTTAGAGACAGGGCCTCACTATATTGCCCAGGCTGCTTTAGAAGTCCTGGCCTCAAGGGATCCTCCCACTGCAGCCTCCCAAATCGCTGTGATTACATATGTGAGCTACTGTATTGAGAAACTCTTAATTTTAAGATAAATTTATCATACTTAGCTTTTATATTTGGTTTTAAGTTTCTTGTTTAAGAAAGTTTCTGAGAGGTTAAGGACCGAAAATAAAAGATTATTCTGAAATGTGAATGAAAGGAAATCAGAGTCCAGGTTCTGTACGGGCAATGAGGCCTTTCACTTGGGGGCAAGTGAGCTGAGTCTAGGAAAGGAGTCAGCCTGTGGGTTAAGGTGGATGGGATTTAAAGGGTTGGAGGGGTAGGGATCGGTACATGCACTCCTTCCTGAGAGGGATGGTTCTATTTGGGTGGGCCTACATTTGACTCCATCAGTTTCCAAGTTCATAGATACCGTCAATAGTTTATTCTAAAAAACTTTCTCATTAAGGTTTTTTTTCATGGCTTGGGCCCTAGATAATAGTGTTATTTTTGTGTTTGTTTTTTGAAATAGGCTCTTGCTCTGTTGCCCAGGCTTGAGTACAGCAGTATCATCATACCTTAGCATAATCTCAAACTCTTGGGCTCAAGTGATCCTCCTGCCTCAGCCTCCCAAGAAGCTGGGATTATAAGTGCACACTATAACCACATCTAGCTAAGTTTTCTTTTCTTTTCTTTTTTTTTGAGACAGAGTCTCAAGCTGTCACCCTGGGTAGAGTACTGTGGTGTCACAGCTCACAGCAACCTCAAACTCTTGAGTTTAAGCAATCCTTTTGCCTCAGACTCCCAAGTAGCTGGAACAACAGGCGCCCACCACAACACCCGGCTATCTTTTTTATTGCAGTTGTCTTTGCTGTTTCAGCTGGCCTGAGCCGGGTTCAAACCCATCAGCCCCAGTATATGCGGCCGGCACCCCAACCACTGAGCTATGGGCACTGCCCTAATTTTTCTATTTTTTGTAGAGAAGAGGTCTTGCTGCATTCCCCAGGCTGGTCTTGAACTTCTGGCCTTAATTCTCCCACTTTGGCCTCAGAAAGTGCTAAGACTATAGGCATGAGCCACTGTGCCCAGCAAAGTTGTTAAGCTACCAAGAATTGATTTTTCTGTATGTTAGGTAGGGTTCAATTTTTTCATCCATTATGGATAACCAGTTCCCCAGCTGGTTATATTTTTAACCTGGTTCTCTTGCCCTGTGAAACAGTATCAAGATTATACAATAGGATTCTAGAGGCTGTGGTGTTGGCCACTAGGAGTCTGAAAGCTGCCCTGGCGCTACCATGAACACCCCTCCAGCCTTCCTGCTCTTTGAGAGTGGGAAGATCACCATTAACAAGGATGCCAAGGTACTCAATGCCTGTTTGTTCATTATCAACAAAGAAGACCACATTCCAGGAAACATTATTAAATCACAGTGCTGAAGGACCCACAGGTGCTCTTTGCTGGCTACAAAGTCCCCCACCCCTTAGTGCACAAGATCATCACCCAAGTACAGCCCACACTAGACTATGCCCCCGGGAGGCCTTCACCAATGCCATCACCAACCTCATCAGTGAGTTGAGCCTGCTGGAAGAGTGGTTCCTGGTGGACACTGAAGACAAGCAAGAAAGAATTGGGTAGTGGTCGAAAGGCTCTTTGCTTAGCCTATCAGCCCAGCTCCTATCTTCTCTCCATACACTAAGCAGAGGAGAGTGGCCAGGCCCAGTTGTGGCGGTTGTGACCCTCCTTGCTGCTAAGCTAAGAACCTCTTACCCCTGAAACTGATGGGGCCTGTACATAGATTCTGTTTTATGTTCCTAATAAAGTATGGCAGGAAAAGAAAAAAAAGAGATTCTATTAGACAATAATGAAGCAAAACCAAGTATCAACCCCACAGTTTTATTTGTAAAGAACAAAGCATGAAAAGTCTTATTTAAATGTACTCCAAAACCTGAAAAACCCACGTCAGTTTGTCTGATATGTATGTTAAAGTGCTTAATATCACAATACTCTTTAAGTTTTATATTGTGTTCAAATGAGAAAAAAATCCAGTTCTGATGCATTTTGTTAACAATACAAACAAAAACAATATAATTTAAATGCAGAAATGCTAAGTTTCAAAAAACAATACGCAATGGACATTTATACATGGTTCAAGTGTAACGCAGAGGATTTTTTTCTATTTATTTCACACCCTCATTTGTCTGACAACAGAAATTCCTTACTATACCTTCCTACTGTCATTAAGATTTGGTGTTTAGAATGAAAACTGGATCCACACAAGTACATTCAAGTAACTGGACCAGGCATGACTTCTGCCTATATAACCTTAGGATACTCTGGATCCTTTCAAGTGAGGAGAAATCATTTTGGAGACTTTTCTTCACTCTAGGTCAATGGGATATCTTTCTGAAGCCAATCTGTACCTTGTCCTCGACAGGGCCATCAGCTCTAGGCAGATTCTGGAGAATCAAGTTCTCCTTTGATTCTTTTGATCACACTACATTAGAAACTTCTTCCGAAAGTCTGGAATTCAGTTGAGTAGAGAGATTTCTAAGTGTGTTTAACAGGAAAAAGGCATCTAATAGTTTATTATTCTGTTCTGTCTCCTATTTTTGCTAAGTGGTCATGTAATAAATACTTATATAAGAAACAGAGACTTGAAAAGACAGAGGACTCGGAAATGGGACTCACTTTATAAAAACAGAAGGGCTCAAGGCTATCGGTAAAGGGGTGTTAATACTGAAATGTAAATAGCTAAAGTTCAAATTGTCCTCTCAACACAATGAAAAGGATAACTTATTTCTATAAACCTCACAGAAAATACTCAGAGTTGGCTCAGCGTCTGTGGCTCAAGCAGCTAGGGCGCCAGCCACATACACCTAAGGTGGCGGGTTCGTATCCCCAGCCCGGGCCTGCCAAACAACAATGATGGCTGCAACCAAAAAATGGCCAGGCATTATGGTGGGCGCCTGTAGTCCCAGCTACTTGGGAAACTTGCTTGAGCCCAGGAGTTGGAGGTTGCTATGAGCTGTGATGCCATGGCACTCTACCCAGGGGGATAGCTTGAGGCTCTGTCTCCAAAAAAAAAAAAAAAAAGAAAGAAAGAAAGAAAATACTCAGAGTTCCTCAATGAAGAACCTATTGAAAAATCATGATTCTTAGCTGAAAGAAGGTATTTTTCATTATGAAGAGCTGTGCTCCCAATGCAGTCAAAGAAATATTTCCTGGGGATCTGAGGTCCTCATCTGTTGCCTCATGTTTCAAAACATCTTAGGGCTGTCAACATATACTACACGTTGCTGTTATGTATAGTCTTTTCTTTTTTAATTTAAAAATAAATTTCATCATAGGTACCACGCTGAAAATGTTACATATATTCCTAACTTTTCTTTTTCACTTACATTTACAAATGGTGCTTTATTGCCAAAAAAGAAAACAAGAGCAATTCAGTGTTTCCTCTCCATCACTAGTGTGACGGAAATTCATGAAAATTATTTTTTAAAGACAGCCACGTTAAAATAATTACCACAGGGTTAAAAAATATATTAAAATGTGTAAAACATTTAAAATAAATTTTAGAGAGAAATCCAAACTTTTGTTAGTTTTAGCTTTCTTGTAGCAAATCTTCATTCCCAATGGAAAATGGAGGGGGGCCTTTATTTTTGCCCTTGGCAGAGGCATTTTCTCCCCTAGACCCCCATTTCACTACCTCACACTGTCTCAGTCATTTGTAAGGCACTGACCAGGGCACAGATCTCACATATAGTACTAACCTGGGTATAATGCCACTGTGCCATAAAGACTTAGTTTTAGGGCATTTGAAAACTACTTGTGGCTGGGCACAGTGGCTTACTTAGGCCTGTAATCCTGGCACTTTGGGAAGTCGGATTGCTGGAAGCCAGGAATTCAAGACCCACCTGGTCAATGTAGCGAGGATCCTATTGCTACCCAAAAAAGAAAACTTAGCCAGGAATGATGGTATGTATGTATAGTCCCAGCTCTTCAGGAGGCTGAGGCAGGAGGATTGCTGGAGCCCAGGAGTTGTAGTGATGATGCCACTGCACTCTAGCCCATGCAACAGAGAGAGACCTAGTCTCTCTAAAAAAAAGGTAATATTTTTGGCTCTCTTTTTTTTTATTGTTGGGGATTCATTGAGGGTATGTGTCACACCCTGAGACCCCCATCCCCCTCCCTCCTTCCCTCTCTCTGCTCTTCCTTTCCCCCAACCCCTCCTTCCTTCTCTCTCTCTCTCTCTTTTTTTTTTGAGACAGAGCTTTACTCTGTTGCCCTGGGCAGTGTGCTATGGTGTCATGGTAGCTCACAGCAACCTCAAACTAACTGGATTTACCAATGCATTCAATTCTCATATGAGGACAATTAATGACCTAGTACATGGTGGGGGGTGGGGGAAGAGGAGAGCAGAGAGGGAGAAGGGAGGGGGTGGGGGAAGGAAAAGCAAAGGGGGGGGGCCTTGGTGTGTGACACACCTTTTGAGGGCAAGACACAATTCTAAGAGGGACATTACCTAACAAATGTAATCAGCATAACCTGATTTCAAATGTAATCAGCATAACCTGATTTCTTGTACCCTCAAAGAATCCCCAACAATAAAAACAAACAAACAAACAAAAATAAACAGAAAAAACCACCACCTGGATTCAAGCGATCCTCTTGCCTCAGCCTCCCAAGTAGCTGGGACTATAGGCACCAGCCACCACACCCAGCTAATTTTTTCTATTTTTAGTAGAGACAGGGTCTCAGTCTTGCTCAGGCCTTTCTCCAACTTCTGAGCTCAAGCAAGCCACCCCCCTCGGGCTCCAGAATGCTAGGATTACAAGTGTGAGCCACCATGCCTGGCCTTGGCAATTTACTTTTAAAACAATTTCTTTTCAAGCTATAGTGAAAATACTAAGTATGGTCCCAGGCATTTAGTTTTATTTGGAGGAAAAAGACAATTAAAAAATGGATTTTTATTTACTTTAACTTTGAAGGGTAATTCTACAATATATTAATCTAAAATAGCAGAAAAGATACTTTTATATGGGCATGGTCCTTCCCAAAGTGAGCTTAAAATGCTACATACATTTAGCTTAAGCATCTTGCTACTGTTGTGTTCACAATATTTTGGTATTGACTCAGAGACATTAAAAGCCACATAAAAAATAAGCCTCATTTCTTTATGATAGCATTTCTTTGTGACCACAAAATTACCTTCAAAATCCTTTTTATTCATTAAACTTGGATCCTAAGGAACATTGTTCCAAATACTAAAATTTATTCTGAAAGAATTATTCAGAAGAATGAATAAGCAGCTGGGGGCGGGGGTACCAGGTTTTCAGAGGTGGCCACATCACTGGAGTAAGTACTCGGATTCCCAAGGTGACCACGGGCTCAGCATCCCATCAGTCATTTCTCACTGTTACAGGCATACTACACCAAGTATGAAGACGATTCTTAAGGTATAACTGTTTTGGAATTACTTTTTAAAGTAACAGTTTTATTTGCAGGCCTCAAATTCAACTCTGCTTGTGGTTTTTACAACAGATATAATGCCCAATAACTTGAGTGCAATGTGTTAAAATGAATATTAATCCTTACAGATTATTAATCCTGGGCGGCGCCTGTGGCTCAAAGGAGTAGGGCGCCGGCCCCATATGCTGGAGGTGGTGGATTCAAACCCAGCCCTGACCCAAAAAAAAAAAAAAACAAAAACCAGATTATTAATCCTCATTTCCTACCCTTAGAGGCAGATGAATAAAGATCCAACAGCAGAAAGAACTCCTGAAGGCCAGTCCCATGCAGCCTGATGTAATAAAAAAACCCCCATGAATTCTAGACCCTGTGTTGTTAATGACCAGCTGTGGGGTTAAGGGTAAGAATTTTATCTCTGGGCTTGGTGCCTGTAGCACAGTGGTTACGGTGCTAGCCACATACACCAAGGCTGGCAGGTTTGAACCCGGCCCGGGCCAGCTAAACGATGACAACTGCAATAAAAAATAGCTAGGCTCTGTGGCGGGTGCCTATAGTACCAGCTACTTGGGAGGCTGAGACAAGAGAATTGCTTAAGCTCAAGGGTTTGAGGTTGCTGCGAGCAGTGACGCCACAGTACTCTACTTAGGGTGACATAGTAAGACTGTCTCAAAAACAAAAAAGAATGTAATCTCTCTCAGCCTTAAGTATTCCCATATAAGTAAGCTGGACTAGCTGGCACAATTCTAGCATACTAACCTAAGTCATCTCTCTGGTTGCCCAAACCATGTCAGAAGCATGACGTTATGACAAAGGTAAGCAAGAACAAAATCCCAGATTGAACCACTCTGTCGTCTGTGATCACCGAACGAAGCCAGAGTCCAGTGTCAGTCAGGTTCTGAGTATCTCCCGTGACAGACTTCTGATGTCCCTGCAACAGCCACACCACTGCAGACAAACTTTAGCTTTAGGCAAACAAATATCTGGTCTACCCAGGTCCCCCAGAACCATATGTTTAAACCATGTCTAAGGGTTTCTAAATGCAGCCGTCAGCTTCCTTTTCTCTCAAGTACAAAGTCACACATTCAAAGGGGCTGTTTCTTGGCTAAATACAGTATGTGATACAAGGAGTGAGGCACTTGTTTCATTAGTTTCTTCCTCCTGGAAGTAAGGGACAGAACACTGTTGGCTGACGCCAGGACCCTCACGTTGCACACGGTTCTGAGAGGCCGTGGCTTTGCTTCCCACCCACAACTGAGAATAAAACCCGGAGCTCTGCTGAGACGATTTTGCTCCTAACAATGTGCAAATGCCTAATTAGAGTTACAGGACCTACCAGAAAATGAAGACTTATGGTAACTAGCTAACACTGTGTTTACTTAACTTCTTTATACAATGTCAAACTGGAAAGTTACTCACAACTTTTGGCCTTTCAAAGTCTCTGCCTTTTGCCTCGTTTCCATTTTGTCAGTCTGGGCTGCAGTGGCTTTTAACTTCTCTGGGTCAGTTGTTTTACATTATCACCCCTGCTTACAAAGGAACAGTAAGCTTGCTCTGAGATGCCCAGAAAGGATTCATTCTTTCTCTTTCCTTCTGTTATTTGCATTATCATGGTCAACAAATACTTTCACAAAAACATTCCAAGCCATCCAGAGCCCTCCTCCTCCTTAGACATTCCTTCCATTTCCTGAGGGGGGATGGGCACAGATGGGGGGAGGGGGCCTGGGAACCTCACAAAGACAGACCTCCGGATTATCCTGAAGAGGTAAGGGGCTCCTGCAGAGTTCAGATGGCCTTATCACAGATACAGAATCAAACTGCCACGCGCGCGGTGCTTACGACTATGAGTCTAACACTCTGACACTCACATTTCCCCAAAGTACCTCAAATCACAAAAATAAAAATGCCAAGAATGAAGTTAGTCTAGGCTAATCTCTCCGAAGTGTAAGGAAGTTATAATCCCACAATTGAACGCACTTCTCGGGGCTTTGTGTGTTCCTTCTCTTTCTAGTTCAGCCAAGCTCCTAGGGTCTAGTATTTAAAATACTTGAATTATATCTTCATCTTGTGCCGACTAAAAAATTTTTCCAAAAGACTGGAAAAGTGACTCACAATTCAAATATACAAAACAGTTTGTAACTTAAAAGATGCAAGTGAGGACCGTCCATACAGTAGATAAAGCTGTGTACATTCACAACACAAAGGATCAGACACCAGGATGGATGGCTACTACGTAACAAGCATTCTGGGCTCCTTTGTGATACCTGGAGAAAAAAAAAAAGGCCCAACTGGGTTGCACTGTATTTACATGTTTACTGGCTTCTTCCTTACTAGCACCACTCTTCCCCCCCAACCCCAATATTATTAAGCTACTTATTTGAAGTCACAGGAATATTCAATCTAAGAAAAGCATCTTATTAGAGTAATATAATTTCTTAAAGAAGATAGCATATTTACAGACATCTAACACATGAAAATATTCTATTTTATACTAAATTCCAGGTTCAAATGAACTACAATACAACATTTTGCCTTGTCTGTAGTGAGGATTGTTCAAATTGGGGCATAAGGTAGGCTTGCCCCTCCCCCGTAGCGACTCACTAATGTCAGACAAGCCCAAATCAGTTCCCATGGTTGGGGAAGGTTCAGGAGCAAGTTGGGACTGAGAGTTTCTAGCCAGTTGGGTTACACATCCACTCCTTTGATGAGTGATCCTTCTAAGACGATGGTGAAATCCTGAATGGTCTGCAGAATCCGGATGAGGGAGTTGACGGTCATGCGGTCTCGCAGGAGGGCACTCTCCTCATACATTCGCGTGATGGCAGGACACTCGGCTAACAGCGGGATCCACTGTGGGAGCAGGCGGTCCCTACAGACCCAAACAGAAACAAGCCCTGAGCATGGCTGGCCTTGCTAGGGAAATTACAAACAGTGCTGTGCTCAACTGGAAGGTGTGAGACTGGGTGGTGCAAAATATGGCCTCGCTGTGAGGTCAGCAGAGAGGAAACCAAGGCCAAGAAACTGGATATTTACTTGTGAAAACACAGTAATGAGACAGTATAAAGCTAATGGGGAAACCCATTATATTCTGAGATGTATTAGGAAGTGTATGCACATTAAAGACATTCTCTATTCTCATTTCACCACCTTCAGAAAAAAGCTGAATGTTATTTTCTATGCCTTTTTTTTTTTAAGCAGGCACATTATTCCATAGCAAGGCATGCCAAAATATACTGACCTTTTAGAAGAAAGACTACATTAAATAGTAGGGATTTGGAATTTTTTTCTTTATACGACATAACAAGGTAAGAACTAAATCAAAGCAGAAAAACATTAAATAGATGTATAAACCAGAAGAAGGTTTGCATTGGTCCAATAAATCAGAACAGTAAAGAGATAAAAGGAGATAAAGATCATGCTCAAAAGGAACTTCAAAAGCACAGCTACAATTGGGCCCCTTTTATTAAGAAGAAATGCAGAGCTCTGTTCTGTAAACCAGCTGTTTCAGGAGGACAAAATCTCCCACCTTCAATATTTCCTGATCAAACCCTGACGTTAGTAATACAATGCTGAGTAGCTAAGACATTCTTATCGAGAATCCCCAAACGGGCGTCCTAAATCTCAGTTTGGGGATCTCAAGGTTTAGGAAAGAAATGGATAACGTAAAAAAGCTTTGCCTAAAGGCTTGTGTGTTTCATTTCCTACAATGCTGAAAGCTGTCTTAAAATTAATGGATTATATAGTGTCTGTGTATTATTTTTATAAACAGAGAGGCAGAAAATAGTCTTAAATAGAAAATGACATTTATATAGCAAGAATTCCACAACTGTTATTATTATTCTTTTGAGACAGAGTCTCACTATGTCGCCACCAGTAGAGTGCCATGGCCTCGCAGCAGCCTCAAACTCTTGGGCTTAAGTGATCCTCTTGCCTCAGCCTCCCAAATAGCTGTGACTATAGACACCTGCCACAACACCTGGCTATTTTTTAGAGACAGGGTCTCGCTCTGCTCGGGCTGGTCTTGAACTCGAGAACTCAGGCAATCCACTGGCCTCAGCCTCTTAAGTTCTTAAGTGCTGGGATTACAGGTGTGAGCCACCTTACCTAGGCCCCTCCACCCCCCACTATTTTTTAGAGACAGAGTCTCACTCTTGCTTAGGCTGGTCTCGAACTCGTGAGCTCAAGTGATTCGCCCACTTGGGTCTCCCAGAGTGCTAGTTACAGGCCTGAGCCACTGTACCCCACCTTATTATTATTTTTTTAAGACACAGTCTCACTTTGTCACCCTCAGTAAAGTGCCATGGTATCATCATAGCTCTACAAGGGGTGTAATCTGTATAACCCTTTCTGGACTCCAGATCAGTATGTAACAAAGAGGAAAGCAAAAAACTGGCCGTGTACCGTGTTCCAAGGCAAACTAAAATCTGGAATTTGCCATCCTTCCCAATGTTCCTGGGTGCAGTATTAATAGCATTTACATAGTGGCAGAAGGTTTTGCAGGATGACTTCTGAATAAGGACATCATCTTCATTGTCTAGAATCTGGTCAGTTGTTTCAAAATAAGCGACTGCTCTCTCTGGGGAAGGAAGCCAGAATCACAGCACAATACATGTCAACACTTCAGATACAGGAAAAGTCATCATTTAATTTATTCTGGAAACACTAATGAAACTTTGCGTTATAGCCAGTTCTGAAGCCAGAATCATTAGTCTATCATTGATTTCCGTATGAATTCCAGAGTCTACATCTCATGTTAGACCAATATGTTCCCAGCAATTTACTTTCTTTTTTTTTTTTGAGACGGAGCCTCAAGCTATCCCCCTGGGTAGAGTGCCATGGCATCACAGCTCATAGCAACCTCCAACTCCTGGGCTCAAGCGAGTCTCCTGTCTCAGCCTCCCAAATAGCTGGGACCACAGGCGCCCACCACAACGCCCGGCCATTTTTTGGTTGCAGCCATCATTGTTGTTTGGCGGGCCCGGGCTGGGGATTCGAACCCACCACCTTAGGTGTATATGGCTGGCGCCTTAGCCACTTGAGCCACAGGCGCCGAGCCCCATCTCTTTCTTTATTTTGGAAAAGGTTGAGTAGTATGGGAACTAGTTCCTCTTTAAAGGTTTGGTAGAATTCTGATGTGAAGCCATCTGGTCCTGGGCTTTTCTTTTTAGGGAGACTTTGTATAGTTGATGCTATTTCAGAACTTGATATAG
>CAUYQV010119586.1:0-12982 GCA_963574575.1 Galagoides demidoff | reverse complement strand
GGGGAGCGGGGAGGATGGGTGAAGAGAATGATATTGTGGGGATCACGCCTATGATTTATCCTATTTGGGTACATGTGAATTTGTCTAAAGGTTGAATATAAATGTCTTAACACAACAATTATGAGAAAGACATGATGGCTACGTTAGCCAGTTGGATGAGAGTTTTCCAAACTGCATATGGAAGCAACATACTGTATCCTATGATAGAATTAATGTACACAATTATGATCTAATAACAAAAAAAGATAAAAAAACCAAAAAATAATAAAATGACCTTTTTCCTCTTGCGTATAGATTCAGCAGTGGAATTACTGGATCAAATGATAGGTTTACTTTAATTTCTTTGAGGACTATCCAGACAATTTTTCACAGAGGTTGTACTAGTTAGCAGTCCCACCAAGCCTGTGAGTTCCTTTCTCTGTGTATCTAAGCCACGTCTGTTATTTTGGGGCTTTTTAACACAAGCCATTATCATTAAACTTAGAAGACATCTCATTGTGGTTTGATTTCCATTATTAATAATTAAGGATGTTGAGCATTTTTCATGAGTTGTTAGCCATTAGCTTATTCTCACTTGAAAAGTTTCTGTTCAATTCTTTTGCCTACTTTGAATGAGGTTGTTTGGTTGTTCCTTTTTTTGATTTGCTTAATTTCTGTGTAGATTCTGAGTCTCAGTTCTGTACCAAGGGTATAGCATATAAATATTTTCTTCCACTCTGTGGGTTGTTTATTTGTTCTGATTTTGTTCTTGGCTGTCAAAAAGCTAGTTTGATCAAGTTCCATTTATTTATTTTTGTTATTGTGATTGCTTTGGGAGTCTTCTTCATACTTCTTTCCCTAGGCTGACATCTGTAAGAGATTTTCTAATATTTCTTTCTAGGATTCTTATAGTTTCCAACCTTAGCTTTAAGTTTTGTTATCCATTGTGCCTTAATTTTTGTGAGTGGTGAGAGATGTCAAACCTGTTTCAGTCTTTTATCTGTGGTATCCAGTTTTCCCAGGACTATTTGTGGAACAATTTTTCCCCCAAAATGTATATTTTTACCTGTTTTGTCAAAAAGTCAAATGAGAATATGGGGATGATTTCTTCTTTGGGTTCCCTTTTCTGACCTAATATTCTATGTGTCTATTTATGTGCCATGCTGTTTTGGTTATTATGGCTTTGTAGTCTAGCCTGAAGTCTGGTAAAGTGATGCCTCCCACTTTGTTCTTATTATGCAAGATTGCATTGGCTATTCATGGTCTTTTCTGATTCCATTGGTAGTGTAGACTATTTTTTTCTAGATCTGCAACAGTAGCATTGGTATTTTAATGGGAATTGCATTGAATCTGTAAATTTCTCTGGACAATATAGCCATTTTCACAATTTTGATTCTGCCAATCCATGAGCTTGGCCTATAGTTCCAAGCATCGTCTTTCCTCAGTGATTCATAAATCATCCTACAGAGGTTTTTTACCTCTTTTGTGAAGTATAGTCATAGATATTTAATTTCCTTTGTTGCTACTACAAAGGGTATTACATCTTTGATTTGATTCTCAACTTGACTGCTTTGGCCTATATGAAAGCAACAGTTTGTGTACATTGATTTTTAAACTTAAGACTTTAAAGAATTTATTTCTAAAATGCAAAAGTCTTTTAGTTCAGCATTGGGGTTTTTCTAGTTGTAAGATCTTATTGTTTGCAAAAAGAGATAGTTTGATCTTTTCTTTCACCATGTTTACCCCCTTTGATTTCCTTCTCTGGCCTAATTGTTCTAGTTAGAAGGATTTACATCTGAATTTCAGCAAACTAACAAAAAGGAACTTCTACTTATACTGCAGAAATTATTTCATAACATTGAGAAAGAATGAATCCTCCCTAACATGTCCTACAAGGCCAATATTAACTTGAAACCAAAGCCAAGGAAGGACACAACAGCACAAGGAAACTGGAGACCAATGTCCTTTATCAATATATATGTAAAAATTTTCAATACAATTTTTGCAAACCAAATTTAGGAGCACATCAAAAAACTAATTCACCACAATGAAGGAGGCTTCATCCCAGAGACACAAAGAGGGTTCAACATATGATAATCCATAAGCATAATCCACATGTGAGAACAAAGATCATATGATCCTTTTGATCAATACAGAAATAGCCTTTGACAAAATTCAGCACTTCTTCATGATAAGATTGCTCAACAATATCAGTGTAGAGGGGATATGTCTCAAAATTAGAGAGGCAGTGTGGGACAAATCTACAGCCAACATTATAATGAATGGGGACAAATTGAAAGCATTCCTGCTCAGGACTGGAACCAGACACAGTTGCCACTTTCACCAGTTTTACTCAACATAGTGATACAGGTTCTCACCAAAATTTTCAGACTGGTAAAATCTTAAATGCCCATCACCCAATGAATGAATTAACAAATTGTGGCATATATACCATGATGTCCCTGATTTTCAGAGAAACACAAATCAAAACCACCCTGAGATATGACCTAACCCCCGTGAGAAAGGCCCACATCATAGTCTCAAAGCTACAGATGCTATCATGGATGTGGAAAGAAGGGAACACTTTCACACTATTGGTGAGACCATAAACTAATACAACCTTTTTGGAAGGAAATATGGAGAACCCTCAAAGATCTCAAATTAGATATCTCATTTGAGCCCACAATCCCACTGCAAGACATCTGCCCAGCAGAAAAGAAAATCATTTTATCATAAGGACATCTGCACTAGACTGTTTATTGTAGCTCAATTTATAATTGTCAAAATGTGGAAACAGCCTAACTGCCCACCAACCCAGGAATGGGCTAACAAGCTGTGGTATATGTATGGAGACTTTTTTACTTTAAATTATGTTGACTTTTAATGACCTATATGTAAACTGATTTCATAATTAAATAATGCGATTGTAATTTTATGTATAAATAAGACAACATCTTCCAAACAGTGTAGAAATCTGAAAATATGTGACCAAGAACACAGGCGTGTTGTGTATTCACACTTTCCTTCCGGTATATGTCTTACATCACTCTCTTCCTTCACCACATGATGTTGGAAAATATTTGCCTTGAATTTCTGCTCTATCAATTTCAAGCCTATGTCATGAAGAAAATGTCTCTAAGATAGAAATATTTATCAAGTGATTTCACCACCAAGCCACAATGACCTTTTCGAGATTCTGTGTCTTGATTGGGTACTCATTCCATTCACTACATGATCCCTACTGTAAACATGGATAAAGCAGTTAATCAGAATACATTGCACCAAAGGTCACAGAGTGTATTTTAATATGATGCTTCATATTAATTTTTAAAAATACATAAAATATAATGCTAATATTTGTCCTACCTTAGCATAAGAATGGGTTGTAAACTTTTGAATATACATGCACTGAATGAGTAGTACCACCATGCATATGTGTGCCTGTCTGTTTCTGTGTATCACATTGAAATACATAAATTTAAAATATAAACATACAAAACTCTATTAATGATAATTCAAATAATACTCAAAAACTTTCTCACATTTTAGATGCAGATTTAAATACATGATGTATAGTTTAAAATAATGTAATATTAATTCAAAATCATGTTATTCATTTATCATCATCTACTAAAGACTTTATTATTTAGCAAAAGGTCCTTGATTATGAGCAATTTTAGTTTCCAATGAGAAAGTGAGGGGATAAGCCAAACTCATAAATATTTTTAAGCATACATATATTGCTGATAAAAATTATAGAGTGAAAACAACAAGAAACCAAATATAGAAAATCACATATTGTACTTTGTATATGATGTAGCATTAATAATGTAGTTTTAGAATTACTGTCTTAAGGAAAATTGTCCATGAGATTCAGTGAGTTTAAAAGCTCAGCTGATTTCATGGAATATAGGAACAGAATATAAAGAGACATTGGGGAGGGAAGAACAGGCCATGAAGCCCTATCCACATCTAATAGGGCAAAACTACGTTAGATAATTCATCTATGTAAGGTGGTTAACGATATATAGATTTCAGTGCTAGAGAAGAAAATGCCTCCCAAAATATAAACTGTCATCATAGATTTTAGTTCATAATAGTCTACATTACCAAGAAGATCAAAATTTATTACCAAAAGAAAATGTTAGCAGCATATAGGGTTACACATTTTATTTTTTTATTAGATGATAACTGTGTATATTACTGTATTTATGGGGTACAATGTGCTTATTTTATATACCATTTGGAATGTTTAGATCAAACTGGCTAACACAGCCTTCACCTCACTTATTTAATTGTTGTGTTTAGACAATTATACTCTACTATTAATAAATTTGACATGTACCCTTGCAATATCCACAGTAGGTGAGGTCCCACCATATTCTTCCTAGTAAAGTATCTTAAGAATGGAAAAAAAAAATACTCAATGTACTCAGTACTATTATAATCAATATATAATCAGCCACACTTTCATATGAAAGATAGAACACAATTATAGCCCAGAAGGAAGGAGAGAAGAGGAGGGTGAGAGGAGAAGAGGGGGTGGATGGGTGGTGGGAGGGTGATCAGTGTTACACATTTCAGAAAAAAAGTGTCATGTAATTGTAATTTTTTTTGTTATTATTGTGTTACATATAGAATGTGGATTTTCTGGATATTTAAATTACACCAATATTTTATGCATTTACAATGAGTTCTTAAAATATCTGTGTATTCATTATATATGTTTTGTTTTCCTTCAGGAGTTTTAGAGTCTACTAAAACTGTCAGAAAATTTTCAGCTGAAATGAATAAAGAAGTAAATGCTGGGGTTCTTTCTCATTCTATAAATAAGTTAGAAACAGTAGGACTTTTCAAAAAATTTTCACCCCCCCCCAAATAAGCTGAAATTAATTGTGATCCTAACAGGATACGATTCTCACGTTTGTTATGTCAAGTTCTTCAAGACTTGATACAGAATCGCTGAACTGCATATATGTTATTTGTTTTATGTAAAAGATAGAAATGAGTAATTTAACCCAAAACACAATTACTCCTGCTAAAATATCCATGGTGAAATTAAAATGGGAGGCATTAAAGTAAACCCAATAATTCTGCCTCTTCCTAACAACTTAAATATATCTAGATAAATTCAACTGAGAAGCACTTTTAGAGTAGGAGTGAAAATTTTCAGAAAATCTGTTCTTCCATAACAACAGAGAGAAGAAAGTGGAAATTTGTCAAAATTAACCTTTATGGAACTCCAGAAATTGCCCTAAACCTTATAATAATCCAAGAAGCATTTATATAAGAAAAATTATGGATTCTTAATTAGAACTACGAGGCTTTGGTAGTACCGTAACAAGCCCCAGTTACGTAGTGGCCGAGTAGATTTGCAACTTGGTGAAGGCACGAGGGAAGAAGCTGGGTTCTGAGCTCTCCTACGGGCCCATCTCCATGGAATTGTCCCTCACCCTGATGTCTGGAAACTCCCTGAAGGAGCTTCATTTACTGGGCTATATTTATTTTGATCGGATCAGATATACCTTAGATGGAACAGCCCCATCCTCAGAGCATTCATCAAAAGAAATCAGGGACAAGTCAAGTGTTCAACATTTTAGCTGCTTGAGGTGGGAATAGCAGTTGGGGCAAGCAGGAAGACGGTCGAGAAACTTCAAAGGAAAATCTGGGAAATGAATTGTCCATAGTGTCTTTGAAAAAATTTCTAAAGTAGGCCAAGGACTCCAGAAGTCAATGAACACAGACAGAGACGCCCTGGGGTGGCTCTCTAACTTCTGAATTCATGTTCTCTTAAAGGTCTATGGAAAGAAAAATTAAAAGCCATAGCAGAGCTATAAACTACTGGGGAGCTCAAGTTTACGCCAAAACATGCACAGAGTCCCTTGGGAAAGATTGGGTGACTTAAGTGTTTCAGGATGTATGGGAAAATCTGTCAGCAGAGGTCACATAAAAGAAATAATACAGACTTTATAGAAATATTGCAGGATATCAAGAAGCAAATTTTAGTAATAGCAACATCAAGAATAAATTGTAAAAAAAACAAATCCCAGGAAAGGAGGTAATCTCATTTCCAGATTTACCTTTTTTTTTTTTTAATTTCACGCACTCAGTTTTCAAGAAAAAATTATAGAGCAAGGAAAAAAATGTCTTATCTGCAGGGAAAATTCACTCAAGCTGAAGAAAGTGGGCCTTTTATTTGCTTTATTAAGATTTTTCCATTATAAATGTTCTAAGTATTAAAAAGAAATCATATCTAAATGAAGTATTACAATAGTGTTCCATCAAATGAAGAATATCAATGAAGAGATAGAAATAATAAAAGAACCAAAAAGGAAGTATGAGAAAAATAATTGACCTGAAAAGTTAATTGGATGGAACAAGAGAAGAAACTTTTCAGTGCGACAGTAAGAGATTTAAAAAATAGAGGCAACCACTGCCCTGCCAAGGGGAATGTCTGTTTTATGTGCAATTCCAGTTTTACAAGGAAAAAAATAAGATTCTAGAGGAATCAACAAAGTGGTAATCACAACAACTGTCCTTTAAAAAATAAAGGAGAAATAAGACATTTCCAGATAAGCAAAAACCGAGAATTTGTTGCTAGAAGACTTGACCTTTACAAAATACTAAAAGTAACTCTTTGGACTAAAATGAAAAAACACCAAAGAGTAACTCAAATTACCACAAAGAGACAAAGGTACATGTAACTAAATAGGTATATAAAGATAATGTCTAAATATATTTTCCATTCATCTCACTTAAATGTATACATAAAGAAATGATTGTCTCTTTTTATGATTATGATGTATAATATAAACATGTTTCCTTATAAAGATGATAGCAACGAGGAGGAAGGATTTGAACTATAATGTAGATATTTTGTATGCTATTGAGGCTAAATTGATTATAATAGGAAATAAATTATTTTAAATTCAGATGTCGATTGTCATCACCAGGTCAACAACTAAGATAAGGACTCTAAATACATACTGAAAAACATAGAAAGGAAATAACAATGGCACAATGGAGAGTATCTATTTAAAACAAAAGGAGGCACTTTCTAATGTTCTAACTGACTTAGTCAAAAATGACATGAGGCTGAAATAAGAATAAACCAGTGAGAAATACGGTGGTAGAAGAATTTCAACCTAAAGTAGTTTCCCACAAACATCGGCACTTCATAGCATCACTTAACGTGAAAAAATTGGAATTTTAATAAATTTTAAAACATTAGGCATATTAAAATAGTACTGTCTTAAAATACATTCTAATTCTCTATGTAAATAAAGCCTGTTTTGAATTCTTGATGATTCATTCATACATTATATTAATTAGGCTTCATTTTCTATCTTTAAATATATAATTAAAGGCTATAGAAAATTAAATGTTACATTTAACAGAGCATTACAAATACTTCAAAAATAATCATGGCACCATAAATATATACATACTACTAATATAATACTTAGCTAATAATCTTCGGAGTCCAACCTCAACTAAGTTTAATTTTAATCTTACATTGATTACATTGTTAAAATAGTAACAAAAAGTTAAAAGTTCATTTAAAAACAATAAAGTTTTTAAATTAACATTTGATTTTAAGGGCTTTCAATATTATGAAAAAAGGAGAGAAAAAGTTGATAAATACTTCACCTTCAGTATATAATATCAAAAACTAAAATATTGGGTAATCACTTTATTGTTTCATTCACTTCTCTGTAATTGACCTTCATGCTTCATTCATTGGATTGATCAGTATTTAAATAGTGCTCATCACTGGAACTAAAGCAGAGATGATGGGCTGATGAACGCATGTGTCTTTATATACCAAGATGGATCACATTATCTATGTACCATAAGCAAATCTTTATTTATAAAAGCTCTTCTGTGAACCAAATACTCTAAGGAGAATAAAAAAGAGGTCTCTTTATTAAATGTAACCTAAGTATAGAACTCAAAATGCCTATATTTGATGTATGCATGATAATCATGTTGCCTGTTCAATGAAAGTGAAATAGGCTTATGGACTAGAATTAATATTGAGGGGTCTTAGCATTCTTTATATTATCCTATCACAAATACAATTGTTTCTTTAAATTGTATGTAGAATTCAGTGTCTAAATTATTAATCAGAGCAAATTTTGTGTTTGTTTTCATTCTGTACTTTCATAATATATTTCATTTGTCATTTTTGCACATTTTACTACATTTCATCACTGTTTTATAAATTATGATTTTTTAAACTCGTGTTTTAAATGTGTAAAATGTTTTTCTTCAATACTTAGCTGCTTAAATATGTAATTTATACTTTCAAACATGTGTTTTAAAGCTTATGTAAGTAAACTCATATATCTGGTCTCATATGCCTTTTTTTTCCCCTTTGTGCTTTTTGTTGTAATGGGTTATTTTTTAAAGTTTGCTGATTATTTTCTTGAAGCATGTGTAGCATGTGGCATTATTTTGAGGATGTGAACAAGGTTTTATTCTTCCCAACAGAAGTCATGTTTTCTTTTGCCTGCAGTTAGAATAGGATGAGATCAAATCTCTTGAATCAATGATTGAATTAATTGAATGATCATGGGTTGATTAAAGTTGAGGTATCACATTTGTATGGGTTAGGGTATTGTGTGGTTATTATTAACTCTACAATGTGGCCCTGATGGCACATCCTGAGTCCTCATTTTTATACTTGTACCTGCTTTCAAGTTGTCAAATGCAAAGAGAAAATCCACATGGTATCGTATATCGACCTAATGCCAATATATTGAATTCACCTATTATTAGGTGAATAATATATTCACC
Source organism: Galagoides demidoff (assembly GCA_963574575.1). Classification (NCBI taxonomy): domain Eukaryota; kingdom Metazoa; phylum Chordata; class Mammalia; order Primates; family Galagidae; genus Galagoides; species Galagoides demidoff. Next base: position 4,204 of record CAUYQV010119586.1, on the reverse strand, counting down.
TAATGCCAATACTCTGTCCATGATATGCTTGATGCTTTGATACTCTTCTGATACCTTCAGACAGATTTTGCTTTCAAATTTTCCCAGATACCACTTCTAGATAGTAGGACTCATCTAAAACATATATATATTATATTATATATTAAATGTATATTTTATATATAAATACATATTATATGGTATGATTATATATTTATATTATTATATATAATATGTATAATATATATTATATAGGACTCATCTAAAATACATAAATATAATATATTACATATATATTTTATATATAATATATATTATATATTAATCACATATATTATTATGTATTACATATACTATATAGAAGATATAATATGTATAATTATATAATACTATATATATCATATATTTCAGATGAGTCCTACTATATATATATTAAATATATGTTTATATATTCATTATATATTTTAGGTGAGTCCTATATATATATTTTATATATATCACTGTATATATATAGTCAACCCCAACAGTGCTAGAACAAAGTGATTCTTTTGTCCCCTGGCCATTACTATAATTAATAACCAATAAAATAACATTTTAGTGATCATATTTTCATTACAATGTCAGATTTAAAATACACCATTGTCTTGGTGATGAGATGGGAACACTGAAGGATTAGCTCTCGGGGCTCACACATCCTCCTGTGCCCTCTGCACAGTGTGGAACTGCTTCCACTCGGCACTTAATATTCATCAGCAAGAAACTGTCACCTGGATTCAGTTTAAAGTTCTGACCTAAATAAATTGTCAAATTCATGAACCCTCCAGGAAAAAAAAACTTCTTAATGTGGATGAGTGAAATAAGAAAATGGGTAATATTGGGAATAAAGAGCTATGTCCAATAATTCAATTATGAGAAAATAGTTCAAATAAATAATATTTAAGTAGCCAATATTTATATACAAAGATATTAATCAACCCTGTGCTTCATAGTAGAATGCCCCTATAAAATTAAATAGTCAAATATCGTTTCATCATTACCCTCAATCACACTGTTTCAATATACTGTAATGAATACAATGAAATTGTATGTATTTATAAAATCATATTTATGTGAAATTTGTAATGTCTCTAGATAATTCTATGTTTATAGTGTTCATTTGGAAAAATTATTATAAGAATTTACAATTACATAAAAATTTCTAAAGTATGCCACATATTTATTGATAAGAATATATATTTTTCTATATTAAATATTCTACAATTAAGTTACATTCTGAAATTTTTAATAGATTTTATTAACTTAGGCTATTTTATTGCAGTAAGAAAAACATTTTTTCACATGACTCCAAAACTCATGTCAAAACTTCCATAATGAATGTTAATATTAAAAATGATTCCTAAACAATTAACTTATTCAGTTTATTCATCTTAATAAATAATAAGGTAAAATAATGTGCATGTAATTTAGAGCATGGAAAGCTGAAAAATATTGCTAAAATCATTTATTCCACTTGAATTTCAATGGATTCATGTAACAAATTCATTTTGAATATTATAAATCCTCTAAATTGTATAACTTGCACGCTTACATTTATGTTACGACTTTAACATAGAATACTGAAATTCACATATACACTTACGCATGATTTTCTTGAAACAATAAACTAGTTCTTTAAATACCACATGGAAAATCCTTCTTAGAAACAAATAAAGCACACTTCCACTTCTTTTTATTCTTAACAGGTGAAAATGACAGCGAAATCAATAAAGAGAATTGTAAGGGCAGGATGAAGAGCATTCTCAGTTCAGATCTTAATTTCAGGAACAATTTGCCATGACATCTGTGTAGTCTCTTCCCAGAACTTTAGCAGATCTGACAGCTAATTAATTATAAAGCAAGATTAGAGACTGGACACAAGTGCTGGCAGAGGAGAATTCATCTTTTGTGTCAACATGTTTCAGTATATTCATTTTCTTAGGCCTGAAAGACAGACCCCTAGTAAATTATTGTTTATCTTTAAGCGTAAAAAGGAAATTGAACATGACATGAACAATTACCAAGATATTCTCAGAGAAAAGCATTCTCAAAGAAGAAACATGAAAACAAATTAGAATTATCTGACATCCGTTATTTCTCCGAATTTTTTTCATAAATTATATTCAAGTCTAAAATTACTTATTACAAAATCATGAGAAAGAATTACAAAACTATCTATAGAAATCAAGGTATTCTGTACAGTAGGACCTCCATCATTCACTACCTCCCTGTACCGACCACCTCCTTGGGTTTACCTAACTTTCTTAGACCAAACATCACCACATGTACATCACAGTACAGCAGCCTAGTTCCTTATGTTGACCACCTCTCTAGGTTGCCCAGTTTGTTAAACTTTCTGTGGTTGTCGACTTACAGAGGTTCTACTGAATATTTAATAGTCATGAATTAAGTAAAGATATATAAACCAGATCACACAAAGTTTGAAGTAATTATATTGTCATTTAAATAGAAAAACTTGACCCCACGGTAGCTCAGTCTGGCCTTCCGTGTGAAGGAAGGATATACTGGACTCCAGTCCACACTAGTTACCTTGCGCTGTTTAGTGGGGACAAAGCATATAAAAAGCAGTGAGGAGATCACAGTTCAGGATCAAAAGCTTGCCAAAGAGACTGAGACCTACACAAAGGATAGAGAATGCCTCCTTCCCTCCACACATTACAACTACATAACTCAAAGCCTATTTACAACACTTCCATTTACCCTGCATGTCCCATATGACTAACAAGAAAAAAGTCACAGGGCATTACTAAAAGGTAAAAAGCAGAGCTTAAAGTGACAGTAAAAACAGTGGAATCAGACAGTCTGTTTTTCAATAATGCCTACAATTAATCTATCAAGAACTCTAATGGATGATGTGAAAACCATGCAAAAACAGATGGGCAAGGTAAGCAGAGAGATAGAGAGTACAAGAAAAAAAAGAATACATGGCAGAGATCAAAAACAATGGTAAGAAAAATAAAGAATACCCTAGATGGGCTTATAGGTAGACTGACCAGCTCAGGAAAGAATCTCTGAGGCTGAGAATGTCCCAAAAACAATCGCTCAGATTGAATGACAAAGAGAAAAAAGACTGGAAAGAAAAACCCAGAATATCTAAGAACTGTGAGATAATTATAAAATATATAATATTTAAGTAATTAAAACGCAAGAAAGAAAAGTATTTGAAGTCCTAACAACCGAGAATTAATTCAAATTAACGTTCAGACATTCAGATACCAAGCCACTGATTCAGTAATCTCAGGGAACACATAGAAAAATAAGTGCGAAAAAAACAAAAAAGTAAACAAAACAAAATCTACACCAGGAACATAAAAGATAAAGAAAAAATCTTGAATGAAGTCATAGCAGGGGAAAAAACCCAAAATTGTATATTTAGAAGAGCAAAAGTAAGAATTACAATCAATTATTTCTCAAAAACCATGTGATGAGAAATGAGTGAAATAGTCAAATTAAAAATCCATCAACCCAGAATTCTGTAATCTGTGTAACTATCCTTCAAAAATTATAAAATAAGACTTTCTCAGACAAACAACTTTGAGAATTTTTTATTAGCATAGATCAGCCTTCCAAAAAACATTAAATGACGCTCTTCAGAGAGAAAGAAAATGATGAATTATATTGTTTAGAAATGTGAATCTCTTTAAAAAAAAAAAAAAAAAAGAACATCAGAGAAGGAAAAAGTGAAAGTAAAACAAAAACTTTTATTCATCCATTTATTTATTTTTCTTAGAGACAGAGTCTGGCTTTCTCACCCTTGGTAGAGTGCTGTAGCATCACAGCTCACAGCAACATGCAACTTCTGGGCTTAGGCGATTTTCTTGCCTCAGCCTCCCGAGTAGGTGGGACTACAGGTGCCCACCACAAGGCCTGGCTATTTTTGTGCAGTTTGGCCAGGGTCCAGTTCGAATCTGCCACACTCCGTATATGGGGCTGGCGCCCTACCCACTGAGCCACAGGCACCGCCTTTTTTTTTAATCTAACAGCTAGTGGTTTGTTCGAATTAATAACGGCAATATTGATATATATATTCATGTGTGTGATATATGAGGTAAAATGGCTGATGCCAACATTATAAGATGATAAGAAAAGAAGGATTTAAAATTATTTTATTAGTTAATCACATCACCCAGGATATGGTATAGTATTATTTTGAAAGTGTACTTGCCAG
>CAUYQV010119582.1:0-11614 GCA_963574575.1 Galagoides demidoff | reverse complement strand
CATGAAAGGGCAAAGGTTTGTTGATGAAATTCAAGGTCGATATCCTCATCTTCTTGAACAGCTCTTGTCAACTTTAGATACTCCTGGAGATGAAGATGCTGATCCACCAACTGTTCATTTTGGATCTGGAGAAAGTGCTTCAGAAGATGCAGTCATGATGAATACACCTGTGGTGAAATCTGCCTTGGCAATGGGCTTTAGTAGAAGCCTGGTAAGACAGACAGTTCAGAGCAAAATCCTAACTACTGGAGAGAACTACAAAACAGTCAATGATATTCTATCAGCTCTCTGGAGAGAACTACAAAACGGTCAATGATATTGTATCAGCTCTTCTTAATGCTGAAGATGAAAAAAGAGAAGAGGAAAAGGAAAGACAAGCTGAAGAGATGGCATCAGATGACGTGTCATTAATTCGAAAGAATAGAATAGCTCTCTTTCAGCGCTTGACGTGTGTGCTTCCTATCCTGGATAATCTTTTAATGGCCAATGTAATTAATAAACAGGAACATGATATTATTAAACAAAAAACACAGATACCTTTACAAGCAAGAGAACTGATTGATACCATTTTAGTGAAAGGAATGCTGCAGCCAACATCTTCAAAAACTGTCTAAAAGAAATCGATTCCACGTTATATAAGGACTTATTTGTGGATAAGAATATGAAGTATATTCCAACAGAAGATGTTTCAGTTCTGTCACTGGAAGAACAGTTGGGGAGGTTACAAGAAGAAAGAACTTGTAAAGTGTGTATGGACAAAGAGGTTTCCATTGTATTTATTCCTTCTGGTCATCTGGTAGTGTGCCAGGAATGTACCTCTTCTCGTAAGAAAATGTCCCATTGGCAGGGATATAATCAAGGGTACTGTTTGCACATTTCTCTCATAAAAGAAAAATAGGCTGTATCTTAAATTATATAGAAAAGTCTTTAAAATATTGTTGAACAAACAGTGCTATTTGAATGAACCATTGGTTCTTCAATTAGTAACATTTGTGTTGTAATCTGCTTTGGTACTAATTATCTTATTTCTAAAAAGGTAGTTTATATCATATTTAATCTTAATCTGTGTATATACAAGAGAAGATTTATGTTTGATGAGCTATGTAAGTATATATTGTTATCTGTCACTTTAGTTGTTACTGGATTTGGTATTTTTTCTGAAAGCTTTGAATACCACTGCCACAATATAGTATAGATCAAAAGAACTAGAAACATAAATTCTGGAGTTCAGCTATTATGCCAAATTCTTTTTGGTGCTTTTCACATATGTTATAAAATAAGGATTTTTCACTTCCTAGTAAATAAGTTCCCCTATTCTCCCTTTGTGAGAAACATCTTAATAAAGGATGCTAAAAAGATTTTACCATCAAAAAAATATATATAACTTACCAGATCCAAAGGATAATTTTATTAGGCAAATCATACTATATTTCAAACATGAAAATAAAAATTCAAAAATGCCAGATAACTACACTAAGAAAGGATGTTGTTAATATTTCTTATGAATGCCTCTTGTCATTATAAATAATTTTGTTAACTTGTACTTAAGCTATATGCATAATGGTAGATTAAGAATGGGTATACATTCTAAGCTACTTCTACTGAGAGAGAGTATAATTCTTCTCTCTGAATCTGCACTGGCCTTAAAAATTGCTTGACCAATGGAATGTGGAGAAAGGGACATTCTGAAAAATCTGAGATCGAGCCATGAGAAGTCTCGTAGCTTCTATCAGTCTTTTGTAATACCAGCTCAATGGAAAAGTTGCAGGGGAAAAAAGAACAATCCCAAACTCTCTAATAATAATAATAAATATTATTAGTTATTTTGAGATTGAATCTCACTCTTCCACCTAGGCTAGAGTGCAGTGCTGTGATCATAGTTCACTGCAGCCTCTAACTCCTAGGTTCCAATGATCCTTCTGCCTCAGCCTCCTGTATAACTGAGACAACAGGTTGACACTTAGTTGGAATGGCAAGTGCATGACACCATCGCTGGCTTGTTTCTACCTTTTTCTAGTGTTGAATTTCTTCAGAGGGGTGAAATACAAACAATGCCTCTTAGATCATATTAATGAAAGCTCTACTTGGCATTTGAATAAAAAGAGATTCTTCCATGGAACCATAGCTACCCATAAATTAATATTTAGCATAATGATATAGTTAAAAGTTAAGTTTCCATTTTATTCAAAAGTAAGTAGAAATTACCGCTGCCCTTCAAATAAGGTAGCAAGAAATGCATTTGCCTCAAACTGTAGAAAACACAGGGTCTACAAATGTTCTCTTTATTGGGTCTTGAAAATGGAATATTTTTGAAGAAAACAAACAGCAATTGTAAGATTGTAAAGAGAAATTACCATTTTACTTGAAAAGAAATGGCAATTAACAATGATGACAATGTGATTTATACTAATTGAGATTAAGTCAGACAAAATAGCAACATTAGTAATCATTTGAAGTGCTGTATTACTCATTATACTGTGCTTTGTAAACATCTCTCTTGAAATTAAAAAGTAATTAGTAGCATTTTAGTCATTTAATTCAGTCTAATTAGGATTTTCAAAAATCTACAGACCTGCTGCTGAAAGCCTTTTTCTCATTCTGAATGGAGAAAACAGATTCCTTAAAAAAAATCAACTTGTAGTGCTCTTTCTTACTTGATCTCAAGTCTTCGTTAAAAAAAAAAAAAGGAGGAAAATGGTATAATTAGAAGCAATAGGTAGGAATTTACTTGAATTGGGCTAAATTAAAAAATTCAACCCATCGTTATTCAAGGAAAATAAATGCATTTTAATCTAATTTCTTCTTTGTATTTTGGTGTGAAAATAGAAAGCATGTTTTGTTAGTTGCTAAATACTTATTTTTTGACTGGTTACTCCGGCCATGTCTTCAGAATGTATCTGTAAAGAAAACAAAACAGCTTCCCCTAGAGTTGTTCTTTGGATGACGTTTGGACTAATGAAGATTAAGTTTCGCATCAGGACCGTATGACTGGGGATAACATTTGCTCCTATGTACTTGACAGAAGGGACGCAGTCCGAGAGAGCTTACCCTCTGCTCTTCCACATGCGGTGGCAGGATTGCACACTGTCAGTCTGTATTTTCTTTTGCATATTAATAGTGAAGGTATTTGTTAGACGTTATGGTAGATGGATTAGTCTCTAACTTCCGTCCTTACAAATGACTATCCACTGGGTGGCTTAAAAGAACACGGATTTGTTATCTGAAAATTCTGCTGTTCAGAAGTCCTAAATAGATCTTACTAGGCTAAAATCAAGACCTGGTTGTCTTTCTGCTGAGGACTCCCAGGGAAAATCCATTTTCCTGTCTTTCCTGGCTGCAGAGTTTGCTCGCAGTCTTTGGCTCTGGGCTTCCTCCTTTCTTCAGAGCCAGCACTTACACCACCGGGACCTCTGCTTCTGTCATCCCATCTACTGTGCTGACTCTTGGCTCTCCTCCTTCCCTCCCTCATTTATATGAACTCATTTTATTTCACATTATGTTTTGTTCTTCCAGCCCTGTATTTTGGAATATGACTCTTGATTTATTGCTTCTTAGGTACTCAAAAACCTGGGGTATGTGCAAAAATTCACTGCCCTGTTTTGTCTGCATGGATTGTTCCAAGATATTGGACACCAAGCAACATCCTCTTTACACTGCATGGTAATGACATTTTGAGAGAACTCTTGTAATAACATTGATATCACCCAGATAATATAGACTAATATCTCTCTCTCATCTCAAATTGTTCAGCAGTTTTAATTACATCTGCAACCTTAATTTTTTCTTTTTATGTATCCAAACATATTCCTAGATTTCAGGGATTAAGATGTGGACAACTTTGGGGTTATTATTCTGCGTATCAGAGTAGGACATGTGAATTATTAGATAGCATTGACCAGGGAAAGAAGGAATTCCTAGACCCTGCTCACACCAGATCTACGCCTGTACATCTCAGAGTTTTCCAGGGATACTACACATGTCGTTTAAAACAATGTCAAGTGAGAAACAATGGACAATTTTAAAGATGTACTTGGGCCTTAGCAACCAGTATTATAGCCAGGTGGGTTGAGTGATGGGAAAACATCCCATTTTCCTTGGCTAACTTGTCCTAAATAGCTCTAGATCAAAGCATTCCTCTCTGTCTTCAATTACCTACCACCGAACCTGTGTTCAAGCATGCCTTGAGTATTCCCTCTCCCAGCTATGCATTAATTTATTTCACAAGGACTCACTGAGCACCTGTTACTCCAGCATGTGAAGTACATCATAACCCTGCTTGAGTTTCTGGAGATATGGCAGTGGATAATGCAGACAAAATAAATCTTGCTCTCAAACCTCATATTCCAGCGTGTACATCAGGATGGCAGAAGACACAAAAAATCAGTTGATCATTTAAATACAAAATATGTAGAATGTTGGTAAATGTGATGAGGTAAACAGGAAATGGGGATGAAACTGCAGAGAGAGGGTGTTTACCATTTTTTAGTGAGTTCAGAACGTCCTTGCTGAGAGGCTGACTTGTGAGCAAAGACCACAAGGAAGTGCTGGAACGGGTCTTGTGAATAGACGGGGAGAGGAATCTGGCAGAGACACACAAATGCAAAGGCTCTGAGGAGGGCTCTTCCCTGGTCTATTAGGGAGTCAGTGTGGATCTAGCAGAGTGAACTAGGGGAAGATTTACAGAAGATGAGGTCAAAGAGACATCTAGATCATGACAGATATCATAAGGACTTTGGCTTTTACTCCAAGTGACATGGGAATCTAAGCAGTGAAGACCTGTCATTTGTTCCAGGTTTCAGAGGGATCACCCTGGCTGGTGCAATGAGAACAGGGATCTGAGAACAAATGCAGGGCGGTGAGTTAAGAGAGATAATGGTGGCTTTGACCAGTTGGTAGAAGAGGACCTGGGGAGAGGTGGTCAGAAAGGAAGGTCCAGAAGGAAGACAGCAAAGGTGAGGGCAGCCACATGGGTTGAAGGACTGGCCTGGAGCAGCGGACGTAGTTTGACTATGAAGGAGACAGCCAATTTAATGCCCTGGAATCTGACCGATTTTGATTAGTATTGTTCCTTCCTGAGGGTTAATTTAAAAAGGAAAAGAGGGACTCACGGGGAGAGAAGGAAAAAAAAGACTAACATAAAGTAAATTCCCATTACAAGTTTGTAGAACTTATTTGGATGCTTTCCCAGGGCAACCTGCCTGCCCTTGGTGGCATCCCTGCAGGGCCAAATCCTCAGACTAACCTGCTTGTGAAGGTGCAAGATTAATTGACATTCTTTACAAAGGAGAGGAGGGTTTGGGAGGTCGAGAAAGGAACAGAACTTTAAAGATCTAAAGCCGTGCATTTTTAATCTGGTTTATTCACTGAGAGTTTTTTTGGGGGGTGCGGTGGGGGGATATTTTTGGCAAATTCTATCTTTCTCCACATGGAATATTGTATTTTCCACAGGTGGTTGCAATAACATTTGCCATTTCCAATGCTTTTCTGAAAACCTGGTACTCTATCAAGAGGTGGTGCCTAATTTCCCTCTTCTGGAATGTCAGAATGGGAGACACAGTGTGGGAGAATAATGCTGGAAGACTTTCAAGGGAAAGTCCTAAAAGGTGACGCATCTTCCTCTTGGATCTCTGAAGCTCTGAACTGCCACGTGAGAAAGCCCCACTCCTCTGAGGTTCTCCTGTTGAGGGGAAAGCCAGGCCACAGAGTGGGGACATGGGCAGGAGTCCCAGCCAATAACCCAGTTCAGGTCCCAGCTGACAGCCAGCACTATCCATCAGCCACGCTGATGAGGGTGTTTCCAGATGATTCCACCCTCCCACTTGGAGTCACTCGCCTTTGAATCTTCCTGACGGAAGCTCTTGGTGGAGGCCATACTAGATGTCCTTTCTGTACCCTGTCCACAATCCTGATCCTAACCACAGTAAAATGCTTTCGTTTTATCAGTTTGGGGTTGGTTAATGCAAAAAGAGTACCTGGCATCCTTATTTATATCATTTATAAAATGTGGATAATTTTACTTTCTTCTGGTCTACAGAGGGTTATGAGAGTATGCTAAATTAATTTACGCTAGTAAAGCAAAATTAAAAAAAATTTAAAAAGAAAAAAAGAACTTAAGCCTTCTTGAGAGCTCATAAGGAATACGTTAAAAACACTTTCAGGCATTTGGATGTAGAACCATTCCCTCCGTCTCCGTGAGGATTGGTTCCAAGACACTTCTAGGACACCAAAATTCACAGATGCTCAATTAACTTGTATAAAATAGTACCGCAGCTGGTTCTCCATATCCATAGTATAACTATTTACATCCTCACCACCACAGTCCTGTGAGGTAAATACTATTCATTATGAAGCCCTTTTTACAAACGAATAAACTGACACACTAAAAAATAATTTTGTTGAGGTCTTATACCTAATAAGCAGCATGCTTGGATTTGAGCGCAGGTACTGTGGATCCTCAGCCTGTGCCCTCAACAGCTAGGAGGTCTAGGAGTTATAGTTCTACCCATGCCGTTAGCATGAGGCTCGTACCCATCACACATCTCAGAACCTCAGTTCCTACAATCCCCGAATTGCAAATATGATCCTTTGAACTTCTCTTCTCATTGGGTTTTGGTAATGATCAAAAGAAGCCAGGCACAGGACAACTTTCTGAAGCTTGTGTAACTCTTCTTCTCATGGCCACTTCCGGGGAACTTGGCATTTGGTTATACCTCGAAGCAGAACATGGACCTTCCAAGTAAAGTCTTCCATCTGGGCCAATGTTTTCCTCCCTGCTCTTCTTATGCATAAACCACATCTTGTTGAAAATCCAGGATATCACAGTTTTTTCTTTTTCTTTTGCAATGGCTTTAGCGACGTGCCTTCCTAGTCATGGAGGGAAGAGGTGGAGCTCTTCAGGTTTTCTCTATTTGTTAGCTCTGACATTATTATGCTTTTACTGCAATCTGGACATCTATTTGACACTTAGACTATGAGCCACAGGCCTGAGCCACATAGTCCTGAGAGATTACAGCAGATGTCCTGATTTCTCCTCCTTCTCAAAGTTGGCCCCACACATTCTTCTTGATTCTTTTTTTTCCTTTTTTTTTTTCATTAAATCATAGCTGTGTACATTAATGCATTCATGGGGTACAATGTGCTAGTTTTACACACAATCTGAAATGCTTTCATCAGACTGGCCAACATAGCCTTCATGGCATTTTCTTAGTTATTGTGTGAAGACATTTATATTTTACACCTAGTAGATTTCACATGTACCCTTGTAAGATGCACTGTAGGTGTGGTCCCACCAAGTACTCTCCCTCCACCCATCCTCCCCCCTCCCTACCCTCTCCCCTACATTTCTCTCCCCACTGTCCTCCAAGGCTGCCTCTTTCACAGAGGTTTCTTCATTATTTCCCAATACTGAAAACAGACCCAGCTTCTTTTGTTTCCTCCTAAGTACTCTTTCCTTAGCACGTTATAGAAGTGCTATTAGTTTGAACCATTCAGTGGAGGCATCTTTCCTGTCCCTTGGCACTTACCTGAAAACCATACATGGTTTCAGCATCTAGCCAGGGGTCCTCAAACTTTTTAAACAGGGGGCCAGTTCACTGTTCCTCAGACTGTGGAAGGGCCAGACCGTGGGCCCCAGGATGAGTCGGCTGCTAAGCAGGACAAGCAGTGGCAGCAAAAACACCTGACAGGCCAGATAAATGTCCTTGCAGGGCTGCATGTGGCCTGCGGGCCGTAGTTTGAGAACACCTGAATTCTAGTCAGTATCCTCATGTGGAGACATTGAGCAACAGCCCCAGTGACTAGCAGGAGACTGCATAGCACGGGTAATACAATCTTCACCGCTTTCTTTATTGTTTTGCTTGTAATAAAACTGTGCTTGCTAGTTTTAATTAGATGTCAATTTTATTAACTTTACTGTTGTAACAGGATAGCTAAAAAATGATTATATGCTGTAAATGCTCACTTCTATGATTGCGTTATTTGGATGCCCAAAATAAATTAAGGCTTCTGTATTGACTCCAGTTAGTGGGCAGCAGAAATTAGAGAAAGAACAGAGCCAGAGAGAATTAGAGGGACTTGCAAGTACCAAGGAAGTGGAGGAGTGTGAAGGCAATTTAACCCAGTTAAATTTTAGGTTTTAAAGATCACGAGGAGAGATCTGGAGCCTTGAAGAGGGGCGGATATAGTCGCTTTAGATGTGGCTCATATGGAGAGGGACACGGAGGTACTTTGGCAAAAGAGGGCCATGATTCGAATAGCAAGTATGGGAATTCAAGAAAGGAGGTTTTAGCAGCTGAAGAAGCATAGAGGACTTCAGGATATTTGAGATGTGATGAAGGGGGTCAAGCTGGTTTTCAGAGATTGTGGAACACCATGGTGGAGAGCCTTTTCCTTATGTCAATTATCCAAGCATCAATTACAGGAAAGACCCTATGGTATTTTATGGGCAGGATGAAACTGAGAACAATTATGCATTTACTGTCCAGATGATAGGGACTCAAATTCTGCCACATCTCTTGGTTTCTGCAGAACTTGGGGTGAGGTATACTTCAAGTTCAGTTTTTCCAGTTGTCACAAAGATAGTATTCCCTTATATATGGCATCGTTGGACGTTTTAAATGGTACATCACATCAAAAGCATCATAAGCACTGAAATCTGTACCACAGTCAATCCTACGGCTATCACATATTTGATTATATCAACTTTTTATCTTTTTATACCGCATCTGAATGTCTTTATGTGCTGTCAGAATGTGCTCTTTATTTTCCTCTGAATTTCTGTCTTATACCAGGAGTTACTGGATTTCAGAAACTAGGTAATAAAACAGCATACTTCAACCTCCGCATAGTTGACATTTGGGACCAGATAATTCTTTCTTGTTGGAAAGAAGTCTTGGGCATTGTAGGACAAATGAATAAATATTATTACCAAAATATTGGTAATACTTTGGGTGGTCTCCTTTGCGTCCATCATCATAGTGGGCACTTTTCTAATATTAAATTATTTAATTCTCAGATGGAAAGTAGGCATTAGTACTCCTATGTGGGAAATGAGAAAATACCATTTGAGAAGTTAAGCAACTCACTCAAAGACACACGAGTAGTTGAGCAGTCACGATTTGTGCTTAGAGCCTCAGGATTCTAAATCTCCGATTCTCCCAGTAATGCTCTCTGCCATTTTGCATCTTGTTCTGGTTCTGCTTAAAAGAGCTGGACCTAGATGGGCCAGTATTCTATTCCATTTACCACCGTGGCTCTAAGTGTCTCTGGACACATATGAGAATTAAACAGGATGCTTGGGCTCACAGTAGATGCATTGCAAACAGTTGAGGAAGAGGAAAAGAGCCCAAATTCCACTTGGAATTTTTCTTCTCACCTAATTTATCTATCACTGCAATATTCCACGTGGAATCTTAGTCTTAGAAAAGAATCTCCTAATGCTTTTCAATTATGTGTTGGCTAGTATTTTTGGTAAGTCTCTCTGTGCTATCTAAGAGTTAAAATTATCCATTCCCTGAAAAAAATCCCCCCATCCCCAAAACAGAGGACATGGATGGGCCAATAAAGATAAGTAAAAATCTTTCTTAGAGAGACTCACAAATCCATTTCTGAGGACTCACCTCTGTCCCAGTCCCCCCAGGAAGATAATTTGTGCATGTTCACTACACAGCCCTCATAGAGAAGTTTTATCATTTAGATGAGGCATTTGTTTATTTATTTACTTATTTATGTATTTATTTTTGAGACAGAGTCTCACTCTCTTGCCCTGGATAGAGTGTGGTGGTGTCATCATAGCTCATGGTGAACTCAAACTCGGACTTAAGCAATCTTGTCTCAGCCTCACAAGTAGCTGAGTCTATAGGTACCCACCACAAGGCCCAGCTAGTTTTTCTATCTTTTGTTTTTTTAGTAGAGACTAGGTCTCACTCTTGCTCAAGAGGGCTTTGAATTCCTGCGGTGAAGCAATCCACCAGCCTCAGCCTCCCAAAGTGCTAGGAACACAGACAACGGCTACCGTGCCCAGCTGAGACATTTTTAAAGATTAGAAATTTTGCACTTTGCAATTATCATGTTCGTGACAGTTTGCAATTAATATAGCATTTTACACTGTTTTAAACGATGCCATTTATTTAAGTAAGCATAGACCACATGGTGGTTTGGATTCTAAACTTATGACTTCTGTTATTCTACTACCAAGATATCTTTTCTTTTTCCTGTTGTTTCTCCTCCTCTTTCTTCACACTGTCCACTTTGACTGTAGTAGCTGATGACAACTTAATATTGGAAGATTGACCAATGAGAATAAGGAAGAGGTGCTCAATTTGAGGCATCAGTGGTCTTTACTATAAATGGATAATTAGGGTACTAGTTGAAATAGTGATTACCTTATGGTTCAATTGCCTTTCATATTATTGGACCAACAAGGAATATACAGAAAAAAATCAGTTTAATTCAGTTAAACAATCAGAAACTGAGCATTAATTATGGATCAAGGGTAGCATGGTGCTAAAAAGCAAGGTCAGAAGATATATTTCTGTCTCCTAGGAGCTTACAATTGAGTGAAAGGGAGAATTACATTATGATATATGCTACTTAGTTCCTTTATTCTGTTAGTTGCACTGTGGATCTTTCTCCTGTAACATTTACTACTATTTATAAATGTATGTTTTGTTAATAACTGGCCTCCTCCACTGACTGTAAGTTCCAGAGGACCGGGCCTCTTATTTATTCTCTATTGTTTCTCAATAGCCTAGATAGCAGTGCTCAGTGAAAATGTGTTCAAGGAATGAAAACTTGCCCAACAAAATGCATCAGTGAATAGGACAGGTCTGTACAGAGTTCCAAAAGTGCATGTGAGGGACATCTAACCCGGCTTGGGTTAGAGGAAAAGTAGGGAAGCTTTCCAGGGTAGAGATAGCCCACCTAAGTTTTAGTGACTGAATAAAAGTCAAAATAAATCACATTTACTTATATCAGGCAATATTCAATCCTGCAGGATTGGGGATTTCAAATGTGCCAGGAGATTGGTTAGCTTTATTGTACCCCCTCGTCAGTTGTAAGTTCCTTTATTACTTTTATAGTACTTGCATTCGGGACAAGTCAAGGAACTATTTCCAATTCACCATTAAGTTGGACCAATGCAGTGATCTTGAAAGGAGAGAAGCCTGGAGCGGTCAGGGGATGCCTGTGGGTCACCCAAAACTCCTCAGTCATCGTGGCCAACACAGTGCTGCCATGGGTCTCTGGGACAATATTTAAAATAAAGATCAACAATATGTTGTTAACAAAATGATAAAACGTCCCCATAACCCCCCATTTATAGTTAACTACTAATAATGTATTTCCATAGAGATTTTAAAAGTAATTATTTTAGATATGTAACATATTATTATTTCAAATTTTATCATGGTAGAAATATTATCATGTTGAAACATTATGTTATAATGCTCTACCACTTGGTCACACTCATTTGCTTTCACCTTATTTTGCATCTTTTATGGTTTTTAGAAAAATATACTCCCAGCTACTTGGGAGGCGGAGGCAGGAGACTCGCTTGAGCCCAGGAGTTGGAGGTTGCTATGAGCTGTGATGCCATGGCACTCTACCCAGGGGGATA